>JANAVB010045055.1:0-79615 GCA_029216955.1 Iris pallida
TTACAAGATTTGAGGGAAATACAGCTAGATTTGTTGAAATATTGCCCAAATAATTAAAACTTGTATTAGTAGTCCAACAATTTCTTTTCCTTATGAAAGATGTTTACAGCTCAAATAGTTGTATTTGCAGTACAAGATTTTCTCTGTTTCCTTGGAGTTTGTGATTTCAGTTCCAGCCAGGATTACTAAAAATGATAACAGTTTATCACATCACGTAAATTGGAGGAAATTAAACTTCAGTTATATCCAATTAAAATACACAATGGAATTCTGTGGATTTCACCATCTCAATTACTAGTAGTCAAAGCAATTGGATAGCACATGATACTCAGCTTTTTGGGTTCAAAATCTCATAGATATTTTTGTTTGTCATGGAACAGCTACTACGCTGACAAGCTGGCATCTAACGGTCACCTTCTGCACCCTTTATGTGGCGCAGCATCTAAGGTTCTTTGAACCGAAGTCCATTGACAGGAGAACAGTATTACTCTTTGGCATGCTCAATGGGACCTCCATTGGCCTCCTCAACCTCAGCCTTGGCTTCAACTCCATTGGCTTCTATCAGGTCTGTTCGTGTGTTATAATCCATAGTCCTTTGACTAGTATTTTCACTAATCATAAAGCTTTAGCTCTTTTGCAGATGACCAAGCTTGCCATCATACCCTTCACAGTGATGCTGGAGACTATCTTTTTGAAGAAAAATTTCAGGTAAAGTAAAATTCTCTAACATATTGCAGACTAAATGACAGCTAATATGACCTTAGGCAATTACTAACATGTTAACAAACCATACAGCTTAGCGAATTAAGATATCTGTATTTGATAAGTATCCTTCGTAGAACAACAACAAAGCCTTTATCCCAAATATTTGGGGCCGGCTGTGTGAATCCTTTTCTTCCATTCAACACTGTTAAGGGCCATGTCCTCTGTAACATTAACACAAAGTGTATCCTTCTTTAAAAAAAAAACCTCATTCCATGTTCGCTTAGATTATCAAAATCCAAATTTTCATTTGATTTGGATAGAAAGATATGATGCATTTATGCATTCACAAATGAAAATTCTTTTTTATAAGGAGAAAAAGTTTATGTCGATTTCTTCTACCTCTAGTACTAGCAGCTCCTTTAACTACTATCTTAACATGAGCATCCTTTAACTACTATCTTAACATGAGCATCTATTGGTGTAGGTTGTACATGTCCAAACCACCTAAGAGGATTTTCTCTTATCTTCTACTCAATTGGCACCACCTCTAACTTCTCTTGAATACGCTTATATTTTATTATCTTATCTTTCAATGTTTTGCGACCCATCCATTAGCCTTCTTATTTCTGCTACAACGAATTTTTTGGACGTGTTGTTTCTTGACTGCCAACACTCTCATTCATAAAGCATTGTTGGTCGTATAGCCATTTTATAGAATTTTTCTTCCAATTTTAAAGATATCTTCTGATCACAAAGTACTCCAAAAACGCTCCTTCAATTCAACCATATTAACCATCTTGTGTTAATTTTGTGCATGGCATCCTTTTCTATCTCTCCGTCATGATAAACGATTGGTCCTAAATACCGAAAATCATCACTTCTAGGTATTTCTTGTCCATCTATATGTCCCCCCCCCCCCCCCCCCCCCCCCCCCCCCCCCCCCCCCACACACACACACACACACACCCCCCAATTTCCATTTGCCTTTTGATTGAAGTTACATTTCATATATTCTCTTCTAAGTCATAATATATATCAATGAATTTGTGTGTTTCAAACATCTATTTGCATGCCAGTGAGCAATTATTGTTCATTAACCAACCTCTGTACTACAAATGTGTCCATGTTTGTGGGTTATAAACATCGTGCTTTGTACACTAGTTACCCTTTTTCCCTTCCCTTTAGAAGTCCCTGTCGTGCCACATTTAGCACTCATAGAATTCCTCTAATAAGCATGAATTTGGGACCTCTTCTATCTCTACTCTCTCTTTAAAAGCTTCTACACTCATCTTGCATGTGTTTAGCGACGTGAATCAAATGGAAGAAGAGTAATATGGATCTTATAGAACCATTTGCATATAATGATAACAATTATGGGCGCAAGAAAAGAAGTAAAACCTTTCAGTCAGACTTGCATTTGGAATTGTTTTATAGCTTTCTTTTAAATTTAGTGGGAACAATCAGTTTGTAACTTACAGAAAATAATGCTCAACTGTTAGTGAAAATGCATAGTTGTATTATGTGCAGCCAAAGTATAAAGCTCTCTCTTCTGGTGTTGCTCCTTGGTGTTGGCATTGCATCCGTTACTGACCTCAAGCTTAATTTCCTCGGTTCCATCCTCTCTCTCCTCGCTATTGCAACTACATGCGTTGGACAAATTGTATCCTTATATAACTTATTTATTTTTGAAAGGTCTATATGTAGCATGTAGTTCCCTTTGTCCATCATTTAATCAATTTTCAACAGGTTAAAACAGTACCTAATTAGCAAGGTTTGCAGTATCGGAATCGGAGAGAGTATCGGCATCGGCGGTATCGGCGGATTCATATCGTAGTATAGGATTTTTTTGGGTTTTTTGGTATCGGAAAACAAATAATTAATAATAAATTATTAAAAATTTAGAAAAATATTTTATACATAGGTATATTTGTAAGTATTTTCTATGTTGTTTCTTAGCAATTTTGAAATTAAAAGAACAAAATGGTCACCCTTTCTGATTGATTTATCTGCGATAAATAAGTTTTTTCATTTACATGCTTTTACAACCTTTTATGCAAGGTTCGGAGTATCGGTATCGGACTGTTCCTATGAGTATGGGGATCGGTGGTATCGGCAGTATCGGAGGTTTCAGATCAGAGTATCGGATTTTTTGGTGTCGGAAAACAAATAATTATTAATAAATTATTAATATTTTAGAAAATATGTTTTATACATTTATGCATAATTTTAATATTTTCAGTGTTGTTTCTTAGTAGTGTTAAAATTGAATGAAATAGTAGTCACCCTTACCGATTGATTTACATACAATAAATAAGTTTTCTTCTTTTACATGCTTTTATAATCTTTCTATGCTCTTACACCCTCGTTGATTGGTCTTTTTCGTTCAATTTTCTTTGCCGAATTGACCGGAAAAGAGATCCCCAATGTTGGTATCGGTCAGTATCGGATCGGGACATGCCAAACCGTATCAGTATCAGACGTATCTGATCGGTATTGGCCGATACTTTGAACTATGCTTTTACACCCTTGTGGATTGATCTTTTTCGTTTAATTTTCTCTACCACATTGACTGGAAAAGATATCCCCGACATCAACATCAATATCGGTTAATATCAGTAGCGGTCGGTATCAGATCAGGACATTCAAACCGTATCGGTATTGACTATATCATATTGGTAGCAAGATGGAACTCATAGTTTTTTATGTTCAATTGTTCCTATATAGTTCTCCTAATGTGTAGAGATGCAAAAAGTAATTGTGTTGAATCATGTGACCTTAACATACACTTCTGAACTTAATAGATGACAAACACAATACAGAAGAAGTTGAAGGTGTCCTCCACACAGCTGTTGTACCAGTCTTCTCCGTACCAAGCGGCTATACTATTTGTAACTGGCCCTTTTGTAGATAAGTGCCTCACTAACCGGAGTGTCTTTGCCCACAGCTACACTACTTTGGTTTTGGTATGTCATAGTAACATTCTCCCTCTCACCACACTTCCAAAACAACATACATGATCCATATACGCATCTGTATTACATATTTTTCCTGATATTTTTGCATATATAAAAATAACAAGAGTTTTCAATCACCAAGACTCTGGTCATTGAATTTCACACAGACTTGTTCTTACAAAAGGAAGATAATCAACCATAAACGCCAATGAGGTTCTGCTTGCATAAGAACTCCTGAGAGCAAATGTGCTTCTATGGTGATTAACTTACTGGGAAGAATTAATTCCCATGTCATGAAGCAGTCATGGAGATTTTCTTCCTATACAGCATTTATATTGCCACACCATATATGATAACTGAGTCCCATTGGCATGCAATAGATCCTCGCAGGTCAAACTCATAGTGCCACAACCACTGCTGTAATTTTCTTTTACTGACTAGAAACCTGCTAATGCTAGTTAGTAGGAATGGGCTACCAATTTCGGTGTTTCAATTAATCAACTACCCAAATTTGAACAATCCCTGATATACTTATATTTCAAACAGTGGTTACAATGTGTTTTATGATTCATGCTTGTACAGGGATTCATCATCCTTTCCTGCTTGATTGCTGTCTCTGTAAACTTCAGCACATTCCTTGTGATCGGGACAACTTCACCAGTGACATACCAAGTACTCGGTCACCTTAAGACATGCCTCGTACTTTCCTTTGGCTACACTCTTCTTCATGACCCCTTCACTGCAAGAAACATCCTTGGCATTCTTGTTGCTATGTTTGGGATGGCATTGTATTCCTATTTCTGCGTCAAAGAGAGCAAGAAGAAACTGACTGGCGATGACTTGCCTGTCTCCCAGGTTTGATACTCCATATTTCCCTACATATTTCAAGATAATCTTTATTTGTACAATTCATAAATAGAAAGAGTAGCTAAAAGTTGTTGACAACTTACCATTTTTTTTATCACCTTCCACTATATTTTGGAATCTATTAGCACGGTGTGGTCCTTTCTCGTTTCCTACGAAATACTTTCGCTTAGAGGCTGAATAGTTTTTATTTCAATATTTTCATATCACAAAATCAATATTTAATCTCCGGCAAATACTTTCACTTAGAGGCTGAATAGTTTTTATTTCAATATTTTCATATCACAAAAGCAAGATTTAATCTTAGGAGTATCCGACCTCTTGTTGGAGGGTATAAAAACCGGGACTGTTTGTGTTCAATGGATTTTCATGTGCTTTTTTGGCTCTCAGGTTTAATGTTTAATTTCAACCAATCTAAACATGGTCAATGCAGTACTCAGCTATAACTTGTGCTCCATACTGACTCCTTTTTTTATGGAGAAGTGGTTAAAACTAGCTATTATAGTATCACTACTTATACAAATATACTTCATATATACTTATGGGCACAGACCAACAAAAGGGTCAAAAATTGGGAACACAATCATGAGCACTGATCAATTCCTGAGAACTGTAAATAATTGTTTGGAAATCATTTATGAGGGGTTAGTGGATATGGATTTCAGAATCTAAATGATTGGATTTGATGGTTAGCCAATTGGTATTTATGAGGATTTAAAAGGTGTGCTTTAAAAATGTATTCATAAATAAAGTATATATTTGTTTCTCTCTCTCTCTCTCTCTTAAAAATGATGAGCCCTTGGTTTTATTTGGTTGCAAAGAGCTTGAGCTGGAAAGAAAATTTTATAATGAGTAGAGATGAACAGTGCGGATTAGAAGTGTTTTTTTTAAACTAATATGTGCACTAGTGGTGTTTTTAGTGCTCAATGATTCTGTCAACCAATCCAAACATAAAACAAGCAAAAAAAATCATAGAAGAAATAAACATTTGGAAAATATTGGCTATCTGTAGTGTATATATATATATTATGATTAGAGTTTATGAGTAGCGAATTTATGATTTGTGTTTGTGGTGCAGACCAAGGACTTGGAGGAGGCACCACTTTTGGATGCAAAGAATGGAGTACATCAAGAGACGAATGAAACAGAGAAGGGAAATGGGGTTCCTCTTGGCACCAAAAACTCTCTTGCTTAATGCAATAATTGATTGCTGTATATTGTAGGAAGATGGGATTTTCCTGATTAATTTGTCGGGTGCATACTTCCATTCTTTGAGTAGCCAAGGGTTGAAGAAGGGTAGTAGCAGCCCAGCCATGGGTTGAAGAAGAGTATTGATCAATACTAGTATTAGTATTTCATGCCCCGTGTAAAGGGGAATTTCTTGATTTTTATTGTTTTGACTATCAGGGATCATGAGACTATTTGTAGATCGATGACGATGATGAAGTTAAGATTTCATTTAAATAAAGATTAGATGAAATTGGATGGAAGTAGCTTTTGTAAGTGTTGTCCATCTTTATCATTTAATACTGATTTTGAATATTGTGCTTCCTCAAGAATTTGAAAGGAGAGAATCCTTGTACTCACTCGATCAATTTGTTTGTTTTCAGAATATAAGGCTGAATATAAATAAGCTCAAATTTCTCTCTCTGTGTGTGTACGTGTCTGTGTATCCATGCTGCTGCTGCTGCTGCTTCCCTCACCATTCAAAATAGAAACAAATGTGACCCAATCAATTTAGCAGATTGACCAACTATTCCATTCTTGGCCATTGCTAATTTGGTTCCCTACCAAGAAATTAGTCAAACATTTCTTTTATCCGGATTGCTTGGGTGATTGATCCCCTTTAGCTAACTAAAATTAGTAACGTGTCTAAATTTGTAATTCCCAGTCTCAACTACATTCTGAACCTGACAAACATTTTTTGTCTCCTGTCCAAAACCAGCCATACCTACAAACATAAAAACTAGTATTCAACAATTATACATTTGCAATTTTAATTAATTTCTGAGTTTCTTAGGAGGTGGAGGAGGGGTGGTTGGATTAATTAGGGAAGGAAGAGTTGGGAAATTGAAAAAAAGTGTTCAAATTCATTCCTTCTCTTACTACTAATACTGATTCTCCTTTAGTTAATTTTATCTTCTTCTGCTGTTGTCGTTGAGAGAAGAAATTCTCTTCTCGGCAGCGGCAGAAGAAGAAGAAGAAGAAGAAGAAGAATGGAAGGATGGTTGTATCTAATCCGGTCCAGCCGATTAGGTTTGCAGTACTCAAGGAAGCGCTACTTTATTCTCAGGGGGAATTCTCTCGATTGCTACAAGTTTGTTCCCCGCTCCAATGCTGAGGTACCTATGCTTCAATTCAATTCGATTCAATTCAATTCAATTCATTATTATTATCTTCATCATCTTCATAAGTAATGTGGATGGATGGAAATGTATATGTTTGAACTTTGAACCCTGCCTATCTCCATGCATATTGTTGGTATATGTTTGATCTTCGTCATATTTTTTTTTTTTCCAATTGCAATGAAAACATGTATTTCTTCAACTATTGTCATCATGAACGAGTGGTATGCATAGTTCGCTGATACGGCCGATACCGATACGGTTTGGCATGTCCCGATCCGATACCGACCGATATCCGATACTGACCAATAACGACATTGGGGGTCTCTTTTCCGGTCAATTTGGTAAAGAAAAAAAAAAGACCAATCAGCAAGGGTGTAAAAGCACAGAAAGGTTATAAAAGCATGTAAAAGAGAAAACTTATCTATCCTATGTAAATCAATCGGTAAGGATAACTACTACTTCATTTAATTTCAAAACTACTAAGAAACAATACTGAAAATATTAAAATTATGCCTAAATGTATAAAATATATTTTCTAAAATGTTAATAATTCATTAATAAATATTTGTTTTCCGATACCAAAATAAATCCGATACTCCGATCCGGAACCTACGATACTGCCGATCTTGATACTCATAGGAATGGTCTGATACCGATTCCGATATCGATACTTTGAACCTTGGTACTGGTATGTGTTTTGATCTATTCCAATCATTATCTGCAAAAGCTGGAAACAAGAAAAAGAAAATACCAGTTGATCAAAACATGTGGAGCAATTAAAATATTTGATTGCCAATATTAGTTCTCCAAAGAAGGAATTAGGAGGAGTCATTGACAAAGCGGTTTCGAGGATATGTAATGTGGGAAGAGTATTAGATGGTTGGATCGATCCCAATTTACTGTGACCATGGGTACAACTCCAAACCAATAGGTGAGGGTTTTGTGGAGGTGAGTTTTATGGCAGGGATTAGAGAAAACACACAAGCCCTTTTGGTTACCAATGGTGGATTATGTAACATGACTAGCTGGCTGTCATTGGAAGAAACATTTTGTGACCAGGTACCTCATAAGATAGACGAACGATAACTGGTTACAGCTTCATTAGATGGTTAGAGAATTCAACTTTACTCTGCTATGTTGCACAAACACGAATAGAAGATGCAAGACAGAGAAATCGCATCACGTATTGATTTTGGCATGTTCTAGTGTATTTCGGATTGTCCTATACGGTCGCGGCACCCATTTCCAGAATGTCAGTGCTTTCCAAGTAGTGTGGAGTGCAATTTCATGAGAAATGTATTATCCAAGATACGTTAATAGTCGTGAATCTGAAAATATCAGGTTTAGTACTAGATCAGAGGTTGTACTCGAGGAAAAGAGGGTCTGGGTTCTGATGCTGGCAAAGGAGAAGACTTGCAAGTAGTTGTTTCTTATGGACGGCACATCCAACATTACCAAAATCAGTTATACCCTCAAAAGATACAGGCCCTGCAATCTTGAGGAGTTTTTTCTGACCAGGGCACAAATAGCCTCTCTCTTCCCGATTGATGTTTGAATCATGCCCTTAAAAATATGCACTAGATGGGAAGGGAGCCAAATCCTTAAAGTTAGTATCATATAGCTTGGTAGTTCCCATGACCTAGGTTCTAGTAAGGTTTGTGCTTCTTGGATCACAAGTCAACAGTAAATTAGAATGTTTGAAGAAACTAGTAAAATAGTAGATGAGAAGGGACAAATCTCATAGTTTGCAGTATCGGCCGATACCGATACGGTTTGACATGTCCCGATCCGCTACCGACCGCTACCGCTACTGACCGATACCGACGTTGGGGGTCTCTTTCTTAGTCAATTCGACAGAAAATTGAACGAAAAGACCAATTGGCAAGCGCATAAAAGCATAGTTAGAGTGCAAAAGCGTGTAAATGAAGAAAACTTATTTACCGTAGGTAAAACAATCAAGAAGGGTTAGGTAAAACAATCAACAAGGTTATTATTATTTTAGTCAATTTCAAAACTAGTAAAAAACAACAAAGAAAATAATTAAAATTGTGCCTAAATGCACAAAATATTTTTCTAAAATTTTAATAATTTATTAATAATTATTTACTTTTCGATCCAAAATCTTCGATACTCCAATCCAAAATCGCCACTATTGTCGATAGTGACAATGCCGGCGATCCCGATACTCATAGAAAAGGTCCGATACCAATTCAATACTGCGAACCTTGATAAATCTTTGGAGGGAAGTGTAGTACGGTCATTCCTAATTGCATTTAGTAAGAATGTAGTGATGGATTAACCCCCAAAATTGACAAACAACAACACAAACTTTATCCCAACTTTTTTGTGTCGGCTATATGAATCTTCTTCTTCCATTCACCTATGTGGAAGAACATTTCCCTTATAAAAAGTAAAAAGACTACATCTTTCCTTACAACTTCACTCTATGTTCGTTTAGGTGTAAACTAATCCTAACGACTCGTTCAATTACTATGTTACCACCCCTCCTTACTATTGCATATATTGGTCTGCATTGTACATGACCGAACCATCTAAGACGATTTTCTCTTATCCTGTCGTCAATTGGTGTCACCCCCAACCTTCCGCGGATGCACTTATTTATTATCATATCGTTTAATGTATTGCCACCAATCCACCTTAGCATATTCTCATTTCAGCTAAAGTAATTTTCTGGACATGTTTCTTAATTGTCCAACACCCGGGTCCATAAAACATGGCTGGTCTTATAGTTATGTTATAGAGTTTCCTTTGAAATTTAGTAGAAGTGCAAATCATTTTCTTATCACACACTTAGGTTTTGACATTTCCTGGAAACGTCAAGTGCAAGTCCATTTTATGCCATATGCTCATTCTATTTGTTTCTTTCACTATAACCTATATAATCAATAAGGACATGCATACATACGTATCCACAGTCTATATCATATTTCTCTGCTTTCATTACGCCTCCGGTTTATACACGCAATAGCTGCACTACAATTATCGTAGTCGTCATATGTATGTACTTCCCATTGATTGATTAACTTTTCAGGATCCTGTCAGAAGTGCATTAATTGATTCCTGCGTACGTGTAGCAGAAAATGGGAGAGAGACCATGCTCGGAAACGTGATAATATCCTTCTTGACTATTTCTTTACTAGGGTCATTTTTGTACGTCTTAATCCCTATGTTAAAAATAGTTTAGCTAATAATTCCAAAGTTGGTTGTAACTTGCAGGTATTCTATACTTTTACACTATACAATTCTTCTAACCAGACTAACCAACTTAAGGTGAAGATAAATATACTTCCACTTGACAAATATCTGTTTATAGATTTTGCTTTTCTGTATATCCACAATAAGTGGGTACTGAAGTTGAATTACTGTGTAGCTGGGTGCTAGAAGCTCAGAAGAAGCAGCTTGGTGGGTCCAGTCCTTAATGAATACTGCTCCCAAGGTTTGGCTATTTTGATTTGTCATTATTATCACAAGACCAGTCGTTAACTTGACCCTTCAATTGCAGGATTGCCCTCATAATGGAGAATATGTTGTTGCTTGTTCCGAAAGAAGAGGCCAACCTTTAAGGTTATACTCATGGTCGCTCACATTATGAGTATTTATTTAGTTTCCTATGTTTGTAATTTTTATCTTATTTTTCTTAATTTTAGAATTCAAGGAGAAATTTATATATCTAGACAATAGGATCCGTTACATATCCAAATTTTACTGCCCATCACCATGATTGAGTTAGCTAGTATATTGTGTCTGATTTATTAACTTTGTCAAGTGAGAGTTTCGTATAAGACCAAATTTTCTAAAAGCTGACCATAAATTCTTTTTTTTTTTTCCTTCCCACTTGTTTCTGTTTTCATAATTTAGGTTGAGCTGTGCCAAAGAGAGAAATCGTATGTACTCTGTGGGTAAGCATAGCTGCACTTGATCTACTTATCAAGGGATTACACTACAACTTTTAACTGTCTGAGTTCTCTGTAATGATCACTTTCACTAAAGTATGTACCCCATAATGTCACTAGACTGGACGATCTTCTCTTCTGTGCATACTGATCCAACGGCATCTGATGTCATTGCACCTTCCCCATGGACAATAATTGGCTGTACAAATGGTACAACTTTTATGTTTTGTGAGTACTCTGGTACATTTACCATTCTATATCCTTAAATCTGTCAATTTGTGTAACTGTTTCAGGGCTAAGGCTGTTTAAAGAAGCAAAGGAAGGCGATATACATGGGAAGGTATATATTTAATTTAATTTACTTTACATATAATTATGCAATAAGCATCCTGTGAACTGTCTAATGCACGACTGCTGGGCTCCTTCCTCAGAATTGGGATAATCATCCGTCTGTAATGGCAGTAGGTGTGGTTGATGCAACCTCGGAGACCATTTTTCAGACATTGATGTCTCTTGGCCCGTCAAGATCAGAGTAAGTCTATTGGAGCATGCTAGCTGCATTTAGTGGTCCATTAATGTAGGAAAAAAATTTAACATTTTCTTTAGAGAAAGGATGGAATCAAGGGGATCCCAGTCAAACTTCATTGGTGTTCAACCCTCTCATAATAAAGGCAAGTTGGTCTCTGGAAGCCAACTAGCACAAGTGTGAACGGTTTAGATGACTGCACTGCTACCTTGTTTAAACTGTAAAAATGGAACATTGATCCAGATGTTCTTCATGTTTTTTCCTAGATAGTAGCCTATATTCATAAAATTAAATGTTGCAAGCTCTTTGCAGGTGGGATTTCTGTCTATCACATGGAAGAGTAGTTGAGCACCTGGATGGTCACACTGATATTATACACAAAAAGTTGCGTGGGGATTGGTTGCCACGGTCAAATCTTAAACCTTTATAATGCTTCTAAAATTTCTTATTAACAGTTCACCTCTTATTAATATTACTATGTTAGTCTGCAGGGGAATGAATAAAAGAGATTTACTAGTACAACGCTACTGGAGGAGGGAAGATGATGGAACATATGGTAAGGCCTTGATGGAATCTCAGAAACTGCAAAGTGTTAAGCTCGTAACAAACTAACTCTATTGCTTTAACTGGTCGCAGTAATTGCATACCACTCAGTATACCACCACAGTTGTCAACCTGAGAGAGGATATACCCGTGCCTGCCTTAAAAGTAATGTCTTCTTAGAAATTAGCAATTAGATTCTAGTTAAATATGCCGTAAGCTAGTCCTTCCATCGTACATTTGTAAAATGTTAATGTTACAAGCCGCTTTGTTTTTGTATTTAGGTGGAGGCTATGTAATATCACCTGTGAACCAAGGTCGACAATCAGTTGTCAAGCACATGCTTGCAATTGACTGGAAATCATGGACATGTTACCTGCTGGCTTCCTCTGCGGAAAATATTACCATTCGGATGATAGCGAGAGTTGCAGGTATAATAGAACCTTTTTACGTACGATAATCCAGTTTCAATTCATAAACTTCTATCATAGATTGGAACAAGCCACTGACTATATACCTAATTGATGCATTTCAATATTATCTTTGCAGCTCTGCGTGAACTTTTCCGAGCAAAACTTGGTAACTGTGAATGCTCTAATCACTCGTCAGGTCAAATGACAAGGGAGATATTGCCACAGAGTGAAAAGGAAGGCATCAAGGTGGAAGTACAGTTGGGATGTGATGACAATAATCTGGATTCTGTAGAGATGTTGCAAAACCAATCAGTCAAACCTACTAACATGGACGGATTATTACTGCAACTGACCGATGCAGCTGATGAATTCTTTGATTTCCTTGACGAGTCTGAGTATGACCAATCAGAAGCTGTATGGCCTTCAAACGAAGCTAAACAGTCTCAGGTGATAAATTGTCATAAACCTAAACTCATTTCATAGGTTTCTTATATGAGAGTTTCATTTCCTTGCCGACAAGTTCAAATGTTTTTCATAGACTTGACTGTGTTAGTTGTGTACCAACTTTCCCTCTTTCGGAGAGCTGCAGATTAGGAACTATCACCAAATGCAGATCTTCTGTATTTATGTTCCCTTTTATTATTGCTGAACCACCAACCAAGTTTAGCTTCCATTTGCTTTCTTCTTCATCACAGTGTATTAGTGCACTCCGTGAAATATATGTGTTGATAGATTCGTTGAGACAGGAATAATTATGATGTAGTATCATCAATAATAGACAATATCAACACCATATAATGGAGGTGATATTAGTAAAACTGATTACTACTTAAAAGAATAACCTCCATTCTCCTCCTCTATGGGCTTTCTTTTGCCTTCAGCTCCACAGTTGTTTTATTGATATCCACCTCCTGCTATACATTGACTAATTTCTTGTTACTGTTTCTTTTACACCAGTTGGTGCAGGACCAACATAACCCCAGGCTATCAACAGCTGTAGATTTCGTGAAAAGATTGCAGGATCTTGCAGGTTGACTGGGTCAATTGCAAAGTTGAAATTTAATTTGCAAATCTCGATAATGTATTTCTTTGATGGTATTTTATTTCTTATTGATTCTTTGTTCCACAGTTCAAAAAAGGGGTTACATTGAATTGCAAGAGGCCTCAATGGAAGATGTGGTACCATGCAGATATGGAACTACTCTTCCAAATGACCCAAGTTGTACTATGAGCTGCAGTTGGACAAGTGCAGATCCTTCAACATTTTTGATTCGTGGTGAATCTTACTTACAAGATCATCAGAAGGTACAATTTTATACTTATATGTGACTTATGCCTATATAAGCCTTGCCATCCATCAATATTCTATTGTATGGGAATGGAAGTATAGTGTTCACAAATGGGGTTGACTATTATTACAAGAGAATAATAGGAAGAGAGAATTTGACGAATTTATTAGATAGGAGTACATATTTATAGCAAACTAAAGATAGAAGAGATATCATGATGATAGGAATAAATACTAACGACCTAACCATCATGTAACAATCTAACAACCAAACCATTATATAACAACCTAATCATACCATTTATCACTCTCCCTCAAGCTGGAGCATGCATGTCCTGCATGTCCAACTTGGTACAAATAAAGTTTACTCTAGATTTTCCAAAAGGTTTTGTAAAGAGATCTGCTAGTTGGTTGGTTGACGTTTGTTCAGTGAGATATTCTTCAGCGACCTTCTATTGGAATAGGGTGGGAATCTACTTAGATGTGCTTCGTCCTCTCATGAAAAACAAGATTATTTGTAATATGGAGTGCAACCTGGTTATCGCAATATAACCAACCCCGTTCCCTGAGTAACTATTGTGTCCAAACCAACTCGCAGGTTGTCTTTGTCATTGCATGGTATTCAGATTATGTACTTGACCTTGAGACGACACTTTGCATCTTGCTCTTCCAGGACATAAGGTTTCCACCCAAAAAATACACAAAAGTCAGTAATAGATTATCAATCATTTGGTGACCTTGTCCAGTCAACATCTGAGAACCCTGCTATTCGAAAATGTCAACAATCTGAGTATATTAGTCCTTGCCCTGGAGCACCTTTCAAGTATTGCAGGATTCTAAGAATTGAATCTCAATTTCTTGTATGGGGACTAGACATATATTAGCTCATCACACTCGTTAGATAAGCAATATCTAGTCACGTGAACTATCAAATAATTAAGCTTGCAAACTAGTCTTTTGCATCGTTTTGGATCTTGTAATAGTTCCCCCTTAACTTGCACCAAGTGTGTCTAATACGTGCCATAGACCGTGGCATTTCTATCATCGAAACAACCGTGTGGGAACTTAGACCAACTTTCCTTCTCCCAAGCCACGGGATGAAGGACCGAGTGTCATTTTTGAAAGCACGCTGTGCAACACTTCTAAGCCGACCGTGGGACGTTTTCTATGTTCTAACTCATTCTGACCCAAGTGAGGATTATTCCCTTAGCTATGTGGATTCGCCTCTTTTATTATCGAGCCTACTCGTGTATTTGAAAACTTTCGTTTTATTAGTGTGAAGGCCAAGCTGAGGCAAGTTCACCGAAGCCACCCACCTGAACGAGACGTTGCCTCGGCCGAGCATGACTTCGAGCAAGCCGTTGCATGGCTAAGTCCAAACGCCGTTGACGTTTTGATTCCTCCGGTTGAACTGAGCGGGACGGGGCACTACAACTTATAGATTAATTTTTAGAAAAAAATGTAAAGCTGATCAAAACTCCTAAAAATAAGAAGTGAACAGAATGAAAAGAGGGGTGCGTTCAATAACACCCTTAGTTTATCAGATAAAGTTTTTCTTTTCTTTTCTCGTATACAATTGACTAGTAATCACATGCTTTATCTTGTAGTTTTTGTGTAGTGGCAGACCTCAACACACTCTATTTGTTTGTCAGAAAAACTGTAAAAACAATCCTAATGTTATCACTATTGCAAGTAAAAAAGTAAATAATTGTTTCTGAGAAGCCTTGAACCATTTGTCACCCGCCCTATAAGTGCTATTGAAAACAATGACACAAGCATGCCATAGCATAGAAACTTAAGAATATTCTGTAGGATACTTCTTGCTATTTTAGTCTTCATATAGTAGATTTATGGTTGATTTGTTAACCTGATTCTTCCAACAGATTAAGGTCAATAGTACATTGATGCAACTGGTCGCAGCTGATTGGCTAAATTCAGACAAGCGTGAAGATGATATTGGAGGTCGACCTGGGGGCATAGTTCAGGTGTCTATATTAATCTCTTATTGTTTATACTAGAGATGTATTCTTAATTTTGCTTAGAGAAGAAATGCTGAACCTTGCAGAAGTATGCGATACAAGATGCCAGCAAATTTTTCTTCATCGTAAACTTACAGGTATGTAGATCATTGCTCATCTTCTTAAAATATGCAGTATCTAATCATACCTACTAAAACAGATCCCAGGGTCAACTAGGTATAACCTTGCTCTATATTACATGATGGATACACCCTTGGAAAGTGTTCCTCTACTGGATAGCTTCGTCAAAGGAGATGATGTATATAGGAATTCGAGGTTTAAACTCATTCCATATATATCTAAGGTGAGGCTGCTTGTGAGATGCATGGTTAAAAGAATATCAAATCTGATAAGCTTGATTGAGTTCTATACTCGCTAAACATATTTTTCGACCTTCTTATAGGGATCCTGGATAGTGAAACAAAGTGTAGGTAAGAAAGCTGGCTTGGTGGGTCAAGCACTAGAAATCAACTATTGCCGTGGAAGCAACTACTTGGAGGTATATACACAAGAAACTACACACCGTAGATTAAAAAAAATCTTCATATATACTCCTTACAATCATGTAATCTACAATTGTTACCCACAGATCGCTAGTAATTATACACTTGCGAAGAATTCATGTCATTCTGTTATAACCATAACATCCTTAGAAAGTAGTCTCAGAACTACAATAGTTGATGCATTTCTTCAGTTCAAGTTTTGATATTTTCAGTAGTAATATGCACATTCATTACACAATTCGAGTTTGGTGATGCTCTAACTGGAATGAGCAATGGCATATCCATCTTGTTTCATTAATGAAGCTGATGAAAACAAAGTACAAGAGTCTTCTATTACACCCATCAACAAAATACTCCCATGAAAGAGAGCACCAAAATGGACACAACAAAATACAAAGTGTGGCACCTAAATGGATATAACAAAATCCTTTGTGTGTCATTGAGCACACTGAAAATCCGCCTTGATCAAAGCTCAATCTCTTCCCTCATTACCTGCCTCTGTCTGTCTGGCTGTCTGATGATTGTTGAGGATTTCATGGCTAGACCTATCCAAGAGTTAATATTAGCAAAAGCATGTGTTGAAGAATATCAAGCTGGAATGAGCAAGTTATATATGTCCAAGTTACACCTGTGCTTGTAGAATAATCTCTTTTGGGATTCACCAGTGTTGTTTTTGGGAACCATAGGTGAATCCTAAAAATTATAACATCTTCTCATCACGTCTCCAATAGCTAATGCTTGATTACTAATGAAGATGTTTATTCTGCTTTGGAGACGAGAAGCGCAAATTTAGGAGCAGCTGAAATTTGAGAAGAGCATGCTTCAGGAATTAAGAAAGTGTGCAAATTAAATCACTAGTCTCTCCTTGCTTAGTAGAACTAGAAGTCATATTTTGCACTTTCTCCTCTGTTATCGCGTACAGCTAGAGCTACAAGTATTATCATGAATTGCTGATGTAGAACTAGAGATGATGTAACTCAGATAGTGCAACACGTACTTCCATCCTTTGTCCTGTGAACCTTTTAATCAAGCTAGGACAGCTATTGTCTTGTGAACTTATTTACACATACAAATATCTTCCGTTCCAAGTGACAAGGCAACACCTTGCACTTTCTTTACTTCCATGGCCCAAGTATTTCTAACTCATATTATCACATCAAGTAAAAAAGAAATTGATGCGTACGTCTTGGATACAGCAACAGGAACCAAGAGTTGGACATGATAGAAAGGGAAGCGAAGGCCTTCCAGAATAAGCAATAAGCATATAGCAAGTCTAGGACTCATGAAACTCTATTTAGGGTTGGTATATGATCAACCAGGGGTGCAGTGTACTAAGGGAAACATTTTCTCACTACGGGTTATTTGGTTGGATCTAATTGGAAATACATGCAACATTTGTTGGACCTTTTTTTTTTTTTGCCAATTCCATTATTTGGTTGATATACATGGTGATGTAACAAATGTTGAACAATTTCCTTCAACTATTGCAACAAAAAGATGGTCTTTCAACCACTTACAGCAACAAATACAATTAGATACCGAAGGAAGGATGGCCAGAACCATGCACACATGCAACTTTTCTTATATGTGGTCGTTCTTTATAACTTGTTCATATTTGCTTGAACTAGCGGACCGATCACTAAACCCCCTTCAGCATGATCGAAATCGTAGAAATGAGCGCCAGTATCTTAGTCTAGATCCAGCTAGGTTCTAACAGTACCCCCTTGAGGATACCTGGTTTATCCTCAATTAGGAGAGTTCATGAAGAGATTTTTGTAGTATATATATAGGTTGACGAGTTTGGTGGGGCTAGGTCCTATGGACCTCCACGTACCTCCGCAATGATCGCGGATTAGCATGCTCGAGAAGGTGCTCAGTTCTTGGGCTGCGTACTTGCTTGCTTAAAGAAGATAAAAAGGCATGAGGCACTTAATCTGTACAAAATCTTTAAATAGTTTGATTCTTTAAGCCTCCTGCAGGATGAGTGAAAATAAGGTAATTACACAGGTCTAGATTAGGACCAAAGGAATCAATCAACCTCCTCTTGGCTGGCTCCTCCTCAACCCGACTACCTTATGAAAGAAATCGATACATGTTGCTGTCCGGAATGGAATGGAATGGACCTTAGATCGATCGAGTAGGGATAGGCACTAAAGGTGGGATCAGTAGGGTACGTACATCAATTATATATGGTACAAGTTTTAGTAACTAGAACCCTTGCTCAACACTTCCTAGATCTTGCTACGGATATTAACCCCTGCCTCGCCATTTTCGATCTTGGTATGGATATTAACACCTAATTGTAAGATTTGACCAATTAATATTATTACGTGCAAACAAAAATGAATTTGCAATACCACCGACCGACAACAACAAATGTTACACCAAACATGTTATCTATGATTATTGTAAATATTAATTAACATTTAATTGTACGTTGTGGATGGTCATGAGCATTGATACTTGCATGTTTACATAATAATATTCCTTCCTGCAGCTTGACATTGACGTTGGCTCGTCGAGTGTTGCTAAAAGTGTAGTGAGTCTTGTTCTCAGTTACCTGACCAATCTGGTGATTGAAATGGCATTTTTAATACAGGTAAATTAGCAAGCAAGAGCTAGTGGGTTTTTTATTTATTTCAAAATGTGTGTAATTAATTACTTGTGGCTAGCTTGTAATGTTATATGTTTATGAATGCATGCATGCAGGCTAACACGCAAGAGGAGCTTCCTGAGTTCCTCCTTGGAACCTGCCGCTTGAATCATCTTGATGCCTCCAAATCATTTCCGCTAAACTAGTAGCTAGCTAGGCATGCAATTTCAGCATTGTTGCATGCATGGGTGTCTGAATTTTCTTCCAGACTAACGTATGTATGATTTTCTATTTCCATTTGGCCAATCCTCCAAGCAATTTGTAAGCAGGAAGGATCGAGGGAGTACTAGCTAGCTAGCTCTAAATGTGTGTATACACATATATATATTTCTCTGAGGTGGCTAGTTATTTAATTAAAATCTCACCCTTCTTTCATGTACGTACTGCTGCTGCTGCTGTATGTAATGATAACTCTTGTTTAATTAATTTATATATCAGATATGACTGAGCTCACTTTTTGATTTGTAACTCATTAAGATAGGAAAGAACAGACTTATATATATATATATATATATATATATATATATATATATATATATATATATATTAGGCCGTTGTTGGAGATTCGGGAGGCCTCCGCGCTTAAGATGGCATGAAAATTCATAAACGGGGGTCTCTCTGGGCTACCTGGATGCATAGCAGATATGTGAAACAGGACAATTTTTGGACGTGTACTACTGACAACAATCATTCAGTCACGTTCAAGAATGTCCTGAGATATAGGGGGGTGCTTAAGTCTGCTATCAGGAGGGTCATGAAGGATGGGTCTGGAACGGACCTCTGGCGTGATCCCTGGATAGATCGATGCTCGCTATTGGACATCAGGGGGGCTCAGACTCACCAGGAGGACAGGCGGGGCCTGACGTGTAGTCGGATCATACGCGATGGGGAGTGGAGGCCGGAGTCCTATAGATTTACTGCGGAGCTGGGAGAGATCATTAGCTCTATTGTCATTGATCCAGACTTGCTTGCCGACCGGTGGATCTGGGAGCCACCGGGGATGTCCACGGGTACTGGAGAGTTCCTTTTCAGGAGTTGCTATATTCTCATCCGGCGTGCATTCCCTCAGAGTCCTGATTACGAGTTTATATGGTGCAAGGGTCTGGCCAGGAAAATGCAGCTCTGTATTTACAAGCTCTTACTGGGTCGACTTCTTACTAGAGATCGGTTGAGTTCTTTTGGAGTGCTGGTCCCTGATCCAAAGTGTGTGTTGTGCGGCCTGGAGCAAGAATCTATCAGTCACATTTTCTTTGAGTGTGACCTGGCTTGGCAGATCTGGAAAGAGCAGAGTAGATTATTAGGAGGATGTGACTCCGGACAGAGAATTGGGGACATCATTACGGTGATCCGCGATAGTAGAGGTCGAGGGGCGGACTGGTTCCGGATTGTCAGGGTTCGTCTGGCTGCTTCGGTCTGGCATGTCTGGCGGGAGCGAAACCGCCGGATATTCGAGGGACTGGTTACACCTCTGGTGGGGATGCTTCATAGCATCGAATTTGATGTTAATGTTATGAGGTCTTGAGGAGTGGGAGTCCCACTCTGATTGTATGTTGTACGATTACTGCGTTGCTTTGGAATAAAATTTACCTTTCTTCCAAATATATATATATATATATATATATATATATATATATATATATATATATATATATATAGGGAAATTTATGAAATGCCCAAAAGACGAAAAAGTTTTATGAAAAATCCACCGCACAATAACATTTGATCGCGTGCCCAGAATTAGCAAAAAATATATAAAGAGGGTTCCGAATGACCTTTTTGCCCTTCCTTCTAATTTATTGAAAACACCCACGAAACTACTCTTAAAAAAAACGTTTCGATACTTCATCTTCTTCCATACGCTGCTCACTTTCGAATCTAGGTTTTCTCCTCAAAAATCTTTAAAAACTCGTCGAAAAATTTCGGAAAGACCGAGACAAACGGCAAAAGTGCTAAAACGGAGGTCCAAACATCATTTTTTTGCGATTCTAAAATTTCGGAAGGCCGTCTAACAAAGAAGCTGTTACTTTCAGGCTCCTCGAAGATACGTTCATTTTGGAACAAACCGGGTCTCGTTTCGACCTCCCAGTCAAAAGTTATGGCCCTTCAAAGTTTCAACTGACCATAAAATGCAGGAGAATGGTCATTCTCCGTGTTAGAACACGAAAAATGTTAATTTCGTATGAGGGTGGCCATTCTCCGTGTAGTAACACGAAGAATGTCATTCTCCGTCTTAATTTACACGGAGAATAGTCATTCTCTGTGTTAGAAACACAGAGAATGCCATTCTCCATGTAAATTAACACGGAGAATGACATTTTTCGTGTTAAATAAAACGGAGAATGGCCATTCTCCGTCTTAATTTACACGGAGAATGGTCATTCTCCGTGTAATTTAGCACGGAGAATGGTCATTACAGTGTTAAAACGCAGGAGAATGGCCATTCTCCGTATTAGAAACACGGAGAATGTCATTCTCCGTGTTAAATAAAACGGAGAATGACCATTCTCCGTGTAATTTAGCACGGAGAATGGTCATTACAGTGTTAAAACGCAGGAGAATGGCCATTCTCCGTGTTAGAAACACGGAGAATGCCATTCTCCGTGTTAAATAAAACGAAGAATGACCATTCTCCGTGTAATTTAGCACGGAGAATGGTCATTACAGTATTAAAACGCAGGAGAATGGCCATTCTCCGTGTTAGAAACACGGAGAATGCCATTCTCCGTGTAAATTAACACGGAGAATGTCATTCTCCGTGTTAAATAAAACGGAGAATGGCATTCTCCGTCTTAATTAAAACGGAGAATAATGGCATTCTCCGTCTTAATTAAAACGGAGAATGACATTCTCCGTGTTAATTTACATGGAGAATGGTTATTCCCAATGTTAAAACGTAGGAGAATGACCATTCTTCGTGTAATTTAGTACGGAGAATGGCATTCTCCGTTTCTAAATTACACGGAGAATGGCCATTCTCCGTGTTAGAAACACGGAGAATGCCATTCTCCGTGTAAATTAACATGGAGAATGGCATTCTCCGTCTTAATTAAAACGGAGAATGACATTCTCCGTGTTAATTTACACGGAGAATGGTTATTTTCAGTGTTAAAACGTAGGAGAATGACCATTCTCCGTGTAATTTAGTACGGAGAATGGCATTCTCCGTTTCTAAATTACACGGAGAATGGCCATATTCTTCGTGCTAAATAACACGAAGAATGACATTCTCCGTGTTAAATGACACGGAGAGTGGTCATTCAAATGTTAAAACACAGGAGAATGGCCATTCTCCGTGTTAGAAACACGGAGAATGCCATTCAACACGGAGAATGGCATTCTTCTTGTTAAAAATGCAGGAGAATGACTATTCTTCGTGTGATATCGACGGAGAACAGTTGACAGAAACCTAATTTTTTCGTTTTTTTTTGTTTTGTGGAAAGAAATTTGACATGAATAAAGATTCAAGAGTTTTCGTTCTTCTTTCAAAACGATGCTAACTCTTATGAAAAAGAAGAAGAAGATGTTCTCTCCATAATTGACCTAATTGTCGGAGAAGAAGAAGAAGAAGAAGAAGAAGATGAGCGATGATCGGAGTTCGACTGAAAAAAAGCATGGTGAACTACGAACGATTTTTGCGATCTCTGCTGAAGATGAGAGCAATGGAATTCAGATCTCTCGTGAAGAAGAATAAGAGAATCGCAATCCAGATCTGAGTTTGTGCGGAGGGGTAGTTATGGTATTAATTTTGTAAATACAGAACATCTAAAGGGAATCTTTGAATATTTGACGTAGAATTATATAATTCTGGACATTTAATAAAACCCATCCTGCGGGTGAATTTTTCATACAACCTAATTCCGAAATTGGGTTTCTCAGCAATTTCTAATATATATATATATATATATATATATATATATATATATATATATATATATATATATATACACCAAAAGAAGAAGAGTTACTTCTTACTGTAGGGACAGCAACATGCAACAAATTCGGGTCCGTTTGGATATGTTTTTTGAATTTTTTTTCTGAAAACAGTTTTCAGAGAAAATGTTATAAAGTTGTTTTCTGAATGTATATATTCTGAGTTTGCGTTTGGTTACTTTCATCTGGAAAATATTTTTTGAATGTATATATTCTGAATTTGCGTTTGGTTACTTTTATCTGGAAAATATTTTTCTGAAACAAACTTTAAACTTTAAAAATTATATTTGGCAAAATATTTTAGAAATATTTTTTAAATAAATTTTTATAAAATAATTCTGAATTTGTTGTGTCCAGCCTCTGGGTCCAATTCCAGGTGTCTACACCCAATTTTTCATATCCGACACACTGTTACCATCAACACCGAAAATTCTAATACAATTTTTCAACCCAATGTCCGACACAAGGACACATCAACCCCAATCCGACACCGTGTCCTATCCACCATCGTGTTTCTCCTGTGTCCGTGTCCAGATCTGACCCCGTCTACCACAGATCTGACCCCGACACCATGTCCCGTCCACCATCGCTCTCTTCCTCCGTCGTTCGAGTTGGTTGTTGGGGAGGATGGGAGAGATGGAGGAGCCGCTGACGGCTCTGCAAGGGGTTAGAGGAGCCACCGCCGGCCTTCGTATGCACCGATCGACGTCGAGGCTGGCCGGAGATCACTGGGCGTCGAAACCAGTCACCGGATCTATGGTTCTGGCGCAAAAGAAGAACGCCGCTGACACTTTGGACGCTACAAAGATGGAAAGAGTTTGGATTTGAGCAAGATAGAAAAAGAGGGCTTGTTCTTCTTCGTGTTCTTCTCCGAGGCCACATGAGAGCATGGAGAGAGAGAGAGAAAGTGGTAGAGAAGAAGAGATGGTAGAGAAGAAGAGGGTGAGGGAAGAACGTGCTGAGAGAGAGAGAAGAGAGAGAAGGGTGGTGGTGGTGGAAGGAACCTGATTTGTTAGGAGGGCCCCACCACGTGTGCTTTCCACTCAAGAACCAACACTCACAAAACATGTTTTTCCTACGCTCAAAAGTCTGCTTTTAAACTTAAGGTTTCCACAAAATTTTTGGAACTTCACATCCTAAAAAGCCTATACCAAACGCTTGTTCCACCAGAGTTGAAGTTTAAACACAGAAAGTTACGTTATAAAATGTAACCAAACGCAGCCACTTGACAGATTCAATAAATATATAATGAATCAATAAGCTAGCTAAAGGATATCTGCTCTCATGCATTTTAAACAATACAACTGTACGTACGTATTACAAAAAAGAAACTAGTTATAAATCTAGATGAATGATTTTTCCCGAATCATGAAACCACAATGCAAGGTACCTGGTCCGGTCCATCCAGATGGGTATGGGCCATGGGCTTCTTTCTTGGTCCAAAATCAAAAACAGAACAATTGCATTAAAATAAGTTATGACTCATATCAAAAGTGATATAAGTCGAAATACATGATGGAATTTCATCATAAACTGAAATTACATTTAAATGACTACAGAGAAGAATATGGGAAGCTAAATGATGTACTGCTCGATTGGAACTTCGGTGAGCAAAAGTGAATGAAGTAGTAGGAAACATTTTTTTAATCTTCCTTGCATCCTCAATAACATATCGAGCTCTCTCTCTCATGATCTGTATCCGAGAGCCAAATCTCCCATCCTATGTGTCCTCTTTCTACTGGGTGGAAATTGTACCACCACGTCATCCACGCCACACTCACTCGCATTAGCACATGAGGGGTGGGGGTCCACTCACACACAGAGTCAGTCCTCAAATCAAAAGAAAAGAAAAAGCAAAGCAAAAGGAGGAGGGAGACCTCGAGATCTGAACTTATATATTATAATAATAAACAAAAAGGAAGGATTACTTACTAGTTTGTTTGCAGTCACACCCTGCCCTTCCCCTTCCCTTCCCCTCCCCGGCTGTGCTGTGCTGTGCTGTGGGTGCGACAGAGAGAGAGAGAGAGAGAGCAGCAATGGTTAATACTCGATCCCTCCTTCTCTTTCTCCTCATTTCCTCTCTACTCGCCTTCAACTTCGTCATAGCCGCCTCCAAGAACCATCTCCAACAACACCACGACGGCGACGGCGACGGCGACGACGAAGACGACGAAGACCTCAGCTTCCTTGACGACGAACCAACTCCCCACTCCGATCACGATGACGACGAAGGAGGATTAGATCCAGACGAGTTTGAGGGCTACGATGACCACCATGACGCCGGTGAGGAGGAGGAGGAGGAAGATCCTCCGGCGCCGGAGGTCGACGACAAGGACGTAGTCGTCCTCACCGGCGGGAACTTCAGCCACTTCGTGTCCGGAAATAAGCACGTGATGGTGGAGTTCTACGCCCCTTGGTGCGGTCACTGCCAAGCCCTGGCGCCCGAGTACGCCGCCGCCGCTACCGAGCTCAAGGAGGACGTGGCGCTCGCCAAGGTGGACGCCACCGACGAGAACGACCTGGCAGAGAAGTACGAGGTCCAGGGCTTCCCCACCATCATCTTCTTCATCGACGGGGTCCACATCCCCTATCCCGCAGGAAGGACCAAGTAACGTTCTGTCTTCTTCTTCTTCTAATTTAGCCTAGGCTTTGCTTGCTAATATTCCTAAATTGTAAAGCCTTTGGACATATGTTTGATGATTGCGAAAGAGTCCCACATGTATGTGCCACTGCTTCTTTTTTTCTTTAATAACAGGGACTTACTTCATCAACAACTTATATATCCCTCCCTACAGGGACGGAGCCAGGACTCGTATTAGACAGGGGCCAAACATCCAAGCAAAAAAAAAAAATGTCACAAAAGAGTATTTTTCAAAAGTTGAAAAATAAATATTATATATTCTCGAATGTTTCTGAATTTATATTTTACATGGCGCGACCTAATATTAAGATAGGAGAATATATAAATGAAGAATTTTATGATTTAGTTTGAAAGTGCGGCAAATATTAAGATGAATAATTGCTATAAGAGTTTCTACATGTAGAAATTCTCATGCAAATTTTTTCATCCTACATCAGCACCAAATAGGATGAAAATTGGAATGGAAACCAGTGGAAGATTTTTTTTTTTTTTTTTTCTCTTCTGCAATGTGTTTCTACCATAGAAATAGGGAGATAGAAATGTTATTGTAGATGGCCTAACTAACTTCACACCAAATTCAGGCCATATCTGAATTTGATGATTTTATTTTATGAGTCAATGACCAAATTGAATGAGGTCTATGAAAAATTGAATGGGTCTGAAGCAATAGCTTAACCTACATGACCACATCTTATGTTGATAATGCTTTATTAAGTATAATTTTTTTAGATTTCTTATCAAATTTTATGTAATAAAAAAAAAAAAATTCAAATATCCAAGGGGGGCCATGGCCCCCTTTGGTCTTAGGATAGTTTTGTCCCTGCCTCCCTAGACCCCCTATTCACATGATATTTATACAAGGCTGCCTGGAGGAAATAGCATCATGGAGCGACATCCATTTGTGTACACATGACATGATATATCATGCATCTTGATTGAGACAAATATAATAAAATTAAATAAATCTAAATTAGTGTAGTTAAGTGGAGAAATGTATCTATACTGCTACATGACTATGTAGTAGTTTTGGAATTCAAAGGACAGTTGTAAGATGGATATAAGAGACCATCCATACTTTATGAATAAGAATGTTGGGAGGAATGAACAGATTGAGCAGGATTCCGGTGTGGGGTAGAATGAAAAATTTATGTGCTCGTGGGAAGTTAAAGTTGTCTTCAACTAATATGGATCCAAGACGATATCAGGAGAAATCGGCATGGTCACATTGGCATACTAAATTTCAGGCGACCATTCACCATGTCCTGGCCACATCGGCGTGCTATATTATATTCAGGGATCGTTTGGATTTATTTACATGGTTTTTGGGTTTAATTGCACGGTCTTTTAGTCTATTCTTAATTGGTCCAGCTGACAGTTTAAGGTTGTTGGACAAAAGTTGGACCCACTTGGGTCTTCTGAGCCAAACAACTTAGGTGTTGGTTTTAGAAGATCATGTCTTCTTCCCCAAAAGTCCTATTTTAAACAACTACTTCTTTTAGCTAGATAGATTAGAAAGAAACCGGAACTTCATAGGATCAATTTGGTTTTATATCTACCTACTATGATGTCATTTATTTACTAAGAAGATCAATAAAAAAATTTAGAAATAATAAGAGGGATTTCTAATTTATATATAATTTTTATCGACTTATAGAAATCCTATGACAGAGTTAGTGAGGGATATTGTTTTGAGCTTTGAAGAAAAACAAGTCTCTAGTAGCTATATTGAGGCTATTAAGGATATGTGTGTTGGAGTCGAGGGCGGAGCCAGAAAAAATTGTTAGGGGTGCTAAGAGCAAGAATGAAAAAAAATTCATGTGATAACTCAAAATATAAAAAATATATATAAAATTTACACAACCAATACAGGAATCGAACCATCAACATTTCCAACAAATACATAACCACTCAACCAACTAAGCTGTAACTAACATGTGATAATATGCTTAGTAGCTCCTAGTATGTTTTGGTTTCAAGCCTGGGCTACAGTATGCTCTGCCACTGGTTGGGTGGGCTGGAGCCCACCCCAGCCCACCAATAGATCCGCCCATGGTTGGAGTTACGAGAACCGTGTGAACTGTGAACATTGGAGGAGATAACGATTTCCTATCACTGTTGGCTTACATCGAAGATCAACATTAAGTCCTCATCTTTGTATGACGGTTATCGATAAAATACTAGGCATATTTAGGAGGTCCCATGGTGCATGTTGTTTGTTGATGAAATTGTGCTAATAGATGACATCTAGGAGGTCCCAAGGGCTAGACACTAAAATATAAATGCGGAGAGAAGCTCTATTTGGAATTGAAGGCTTCTAAAATTACTTAGTACGAATATAGTATATGAAATGTAACTTCAACTAGAAGTTGAAGAATGAAGTTACATATATAAACATGAGATACCTAGGTGACCGTTTTCGGAATTAGGTAGGATAAATCATCCATCACGATGGAGAGATTGAGAAGGATTAAGACATGATGGGTTGGAATTGAGGCGTGCTTCTGAAACACTTTGTGATCACATAATATCATTGAAGTTGGAAAGAAAATTAGTATTGAAGATGGAAAGATAATTCTACAAATGTAGCTATAAGACGAGTGATGCTTCATGGATCATCGAATCGAAGTGTTAGACAATTAAGAAACATGCCCAAAAGATTAGCTTAGCTGAAATAAAAATTCAAAGATGGTTGAGTGACAATACTTTAAATATATAATGATAAATAAGTGTACTTGTGTGAAGTTTTGAGGAGGGTTCAATTGAGGACAATATGCGAGAATATCGTCTTGGGTAGTTTTGGACATGTACAACACAACCAATAGATGCACCAGTAAAGAATAGTACAATAGCAGTTGTAGGAGCTGTTAGGACCAGGAGTAAGCCTAGACAAGCATGGAATATGATTTTTGATAGTGCTACAGAGAACATGGCCCTTAAAGCTGAATGGAATAAAAGAATTCGATCAACCAATCCCAAAAATTTGGGTTGAAAAGTTTCTTCTTGTTGTTGTAGTAGCAGTACTTCTCCTAACTAGATTAGAGTAGTCTAATACAATATTTCCTAACAATTAACACGAATATTCAGCAAGTCAAATGCCATTCTCAAAGAGTCAAATTCAGTAGTTTGTTGTCAACTCCCATAGATGCAAATATGTATAAAAAGTTCCCATGATAAATAAAAATCAGCTTTCTCATTACTAGTACACAATAAACAGCATCACAAGTAGTAGTTAGAAGATGCAGGAACTGGAGAACCAAAACATATATGAATTGAGACAGTTAAGAGGATCTACTAGTTGTTGTCATGACAGTTCATAATCCTTAAAGCTGAATAGTGGAGAAAGATTGGTGTAGCTGACCGCAATGGGACTAAGACTTTTTTTTCTTGTATAAAATGGCTTTATAAATGGAAACTTACCCCACTAAACAAAAGATTTGCGATTAAGGCTTTTGTTTAATAGATGGTTAAAAAATGGACAGAGAGATGGAAAGTGACCTGGCATCCTTGAGAGGCGGAATGCAATTCAAATGCTGTACTGTGACAATAAGCACTGTCCAGTGCACAAAGGGGAAAAGAAAAAGAAATAGTAATAAGCTTGCAATTTCCTGTGTCAGTATTAATTTTTCCAATTTTGTTACTACCTTCTAACTCCTGATTTTTAGAATAGCTACAATCTCTTTCGTGGTGTGATGTGTTAATATTCCTTCTAATT
Organism: Iris pallida; assembly: GCA_029216955.1. Lineage (NCBI taxonomy): Eukaryota > Viridiplantae > Streptophyta > Magnoliopsida > Asparagales > Iridaceae > Iris > Iris pallida. The sequence continues at coordinate 29,010 of JANAVB010045055.1, forward strand.
CTCAATACTCCGTGATCGTGCATGTAGAGATGCTATTGTGGACTGGATCAAGAAGAAGATACAACCTGCAGTCCAGAACATAACAACTGCTGAGGAAGCAGAAAAGATACTGATGTCTGAAAACAAATTTGTTTTGGGCTTTCTTGACTCTCTAGTGGTACGTATTATTCTCGTTTCTGGGTTTCCTTGGTCATGACAGGCCATTACTTGAAGGTGTTAATCTCCTACAACTTGTTGGAAAATTGGATCTATTGGAAATGAGATTAAAGGGGGAGGGGTACACCCAGGGCAAGGAAGTGTTAAGCTTTGATTTCCACCTGCTAGACATATCTTCTAAGCCCAAAACTTCCAATAGGTTAAACCTGGTTCCAAAGGTGTGACCTTGAATAAGTTTTCTGATACTCCTTACTCCCTGCCAAATAAAGGCAGATGTGCGAAGTTTAGGCTACCTCAGGACTGTGTTTGAGCAAAACATTTCAAACCGCTTTACTGAACAACTAAATCCCATGTCTTTGCTTATCTGCCAATATGGTTTCACGAATATGTTCTCTACACTTATCCTCTTTGTCAGATCAATTTTGCTTGTACTTGTTAGCTTTATTGCACTAATTTTGTTGCTGTGATTTCTGTATTGTCTCCAGGATGCCAACAGCCAGGAGCTTGCTGCTGCTGCACAACTTGAAGATAGTATGACCTTTTACCAGACGACCACTCCTGATGTAGCCAAGTTTTTTCACATCGATCCAAAGGCTAAGCGTCCAACTTTAGTGTTGGTGAAGAAGGACACTGATAACTCGTACTTTGGTATGCTCATATGTTATTTGCTTTACAAATGCTCCTGTTTTGGAGTGAGGTGTAAAGTGAGAGAATTTGACAAAGAGTGATTTCACTCTATGCAGATGGTCAGTTCACGAAGTCTTCTATACTTGATTTTGTGTCTGCAAACAAGCTTCCTCTAGTGAACATCTTTACGAGGGAAAATGCTCCTACTATTTTTGAAAATCCAATTAAAAAGCAGGTAAATTATGTTCTTTTGATGCAACTTTGGCCTTACATTAGGGTTTCTAATATTCTGCTCATCAGCATCATTTTTTTCTTTTTAATTAGATTCTGCTCTTTGCTAGCTCAAAAGATTCTGAAAAAGTGTTGCCTCCCTTCAAAGAGGCAGCAAAACTGTTCAAGGGAAAGGTAATTGCTAAACATCTTTAACTTGTATATTACTATATTTCCTCTTTATTGTTCTTGCTGATTGATGGAGTAGGAATGCAATGTATTTGCTTCTTTAGATGACCATTGAGAAATTATTATTTTACTACTTTTAGTTGGAGCTGAAGCTGTTTGCTAGCTAGACAAATAATATCTTAATGGTCACCATCTGGATACTCACGATATTCAAAAACATGAAATTTATGTAGTGAACACTTACTACCTGCTTTACTGAGTAGAAAGTATCTTCATGCACTTTAGGAAAGAGAGGATTATATGTGTGAGATTTTGTCTATGTATCTCGTTGTTAAACTTTTTCATCTTGGGGCTTGTGTCAATTCTGTAAGAGCAGCATTCAGCATATCTTGTATAACTCATTGTTTCGAAGTTATTTCCCTTAAATCTAATTCTTGGATTATGAGATATCCATCAATTGAAAATGAAATACCATTTTTTTACGATTGGAATCTAAATTGCTAGGAGTTTTACCTGATTTGCCATTTTATAGAATTCTATGATTCACATTCACAATTGATCAATTTCTTTTGATTCCTGTATTTACTTGGTGTAATGCGTCCTGCGGCTGTGTGTTATTGTATCCCACAATAGAAATAGAGGAACTATTTTCCATATTTCAGTTATATGTGATCTTGTGTTTCAATACCTAAACCAATCATTTCTTGTTTGTTGCAGCTCATTTTTGTCTATGTTGAGATGGATAATGAGGACATTGGTAAACCAGTGTCGGATTACTTTGGAGTAACTGGAAATGGTCCAAATGTAACTTCCCTCTTCTACGATATATGTTAAATTTGCTTTTCCATCACCAGTAAATGTTGTCTAGTCTGCATATTAATGTGCTTTTTGAACTATTGTTAAAAATGCATAGATAAAGTACTGCAAATTTGGCGTTGTGCATTGACTAGTTGAACATTTTGCACAGGTTTTGGCATACTCAGGAAATGAAGATGCTAAGAAATTTATGCTTGATGGTGAACTAACAGTAGACAGCATTAAGGTCTGTGAATTCCCAACTCTCTCTCTCTCTCTCTCTCTCTCTCTCTCTCTCTCTCCACCCACCGACCCACACACCCTTGCATCTACTTTTGCATGTTGACAGATACTAGCATTCACTCACAAAGACACCTGTGTCGTGCAACATAGACAACCTTCTCAAACTTTGTATTGCATGTCTGGCATCGTTATCCCTTAGATTTGTTTCATTTGTTTCTGTGCTGCTAGTATCATGAGGACTATGACTAGAAAAATGAAGCGTGGGAGAAGGTTATCAATAACGATCTCTCTGTCTTGTGGCTAGTCCACTCATTATGGGTTGAGGTTGCTCTAGAATGTGTGCTTCACTAGTATGTAATCAATATATATCATTGCATTCATTTAAAAAGAGCGCGCCTAGGCGCAAGGCGCAGCGACGTGCAGGGAAAGCGCCTAGAACTGTGCCAGGCGCACCACCTTAAAAAGGCGCACGCTTTCAGTATAAAGGCGCAAGCGCAGGCGTTCAACAAGGCGCGCCTTTCGTATAGCAAAGAGAAGTTCTTGTTATAATTTCCGTATTTTGATGACACACATTGTGCACCATCACCAAATATTGAGGGTGATAATTTTCGTATCTTGTTATAATTTCCGTATCTTGTTATAATTTCCGTATAGCAAAGAGAAGTTCTAGCAAATATTGTGCAGCATCACCGAATATTGAGGGAACATTTTTCTAGATTTCCTGCAAGATAGAAAAGTTTTTGTTATAATTTTCGTATAGCAAAGAGAAAATTATAACATGTTTGAGAATTTTTTTTTGTCTTTACAATAAAATCCAGGATAGAAAATGCATAAAGATAGAAAGACATTGGTATAATATTTATTTATTATTTTGAGAAAAAAGTGCGCCTAGCTTTCAAAAGGCGCGCCTTGAGCCTTGCGCTTAGCGCCTCAGGCTCCAGGAACCTTTGCGCCTTGGTGCGCCTTTTGCCTTTTAAAACTATGTATCATTGTAAAAAATTGGTAATATTTTTATTTCATATATTATTGTATTTATTGAATTATTCACGTGCTCCCTAGACTATCGGCAAATCTTTTTGGATCTTCAAGTTATAAAACTAATGTCTTTCTTCCTCTCATAAAAAAAGGTAAATATCACCAAAGATGGTGAAAATACCATAAAAAACATGGAAAATAAATTAGCTTGACCTATGGACTGCATTGGTCTGGTAATACAAGAAAAAGAGTACCTCAAAACCAAAGAAATAGAAAATGATGACTATTTTAGTGCTTTCTTTTATCTTTTGCAAACTATTTTCTACAGATCTGAAACCCTATTCATATTGTTTTACAACAATTTGGTACGCGGAATATAAATTAGATATTTTAACACATTTAATATCTTTGCGACTTTTGTATACAAGTTCCTTTATTATGTTTCTCCAAGCGTTTACCAAGTTTAGTTGCTTTTGTTTAAAGATACAATCTAATACAATTTTTTTTTTACTGTCAGGCATTTTCGCAGGGATTCTTGGAAGATAAGCTCAAGCCTTTCTACAAGTCAGACCCAATACCTGAGACTGTGAGTTAATAGAAGTTATGTCCTATTTTTCCGTTGTTTTTGCCTTGATACATCTGATCTAAGCTTTCTTTGGTTGTCAACTTGCACAGAATGACGAGGATGTGAAAATTGTCGTTGGAAATAATTTTGACGAGATAGTCTTGGATGAGTCAAAGGATGTTCTCCTTGAGGTGAGTGATTCTACTCTAGCAATGATGTAGACCTTTCTCATTTAATATAAATCAATATGATATTTGTCTATGAACCAGATATATGCACCATGGTGTGGGCATTGCCAAGCTTTAGAGCCAACTTACAACAAGCTTGCTAAGCATTTGCGCAACATTGATTCACTTGTCATAGCAAAAATGGATGGAACAACAAATGAGCACCCTCGGGCCAGGGTGTGTTTCTTGACTTCTCATATAAGTTCATGTTCTATATTTCAAAGAGTAGAGATATAAGCAAGTGAAACCATGAGCTGTCTCATCTTTCATCGAGTTATCTGGAGTTTTGTTCAGTTATTATTCAATTGTAGGCCTCAAACTACCGCAGGGTTACAAATATCAAGAAGAATGTTAATCATTGCTGAATAGCCCATTTATGGCATTCTACTGTAATCCCCCTCGTTTAATGTTAGATGTTAGATTCTGTTGAGATTATTGGTCATAAGACTAGTTAAGGACACTAGCGGATCACTTTCGAGAAAGTTAACGGTTTCCATAATTTTGGACGTTTTAACTTCTCCTCCCTTGTCCACCCACCTCACCCAGCCACCCCTCCCCCCGTTCCTTCATAATAAAAAACCCAAAGAGTCTAAACTGTTGGGTTTTGATTTTGAACTCTAAATAATAGTCTCACATCCATGTAGCAACCCCAAGTGTATATTTCAATATAAGATTCATCTTTTATCGACTTGTGCACATGAGAGTGGTAGCCCATGTGGTTGAGGTGGTGGTGTGTTTTTGGGCAAGGATCAAGACTTCCAAGAAACATTTACGTTTTTGTCACTCATTTCTTTAGAATTTTTCTTAGGAGCTAAGCGATTCAGGCTCGGGCTTGAGCTAAGGGTGCAAAGTGGCGCTTTGATGGCTCACTTTGCACTTCCTATGTATGCATCAGGTGCGAGATGACTCTTTTGCGCGAAGTTGTACTCGTCTTCGTGCGATTGCAGCACGGAGCGCGTGTAGTCACTGGGCGCATTGGTGTGGAACTGCGGAGCAGCACGCTGAGCTACATTTCCACACGGAAATACAACTATGTTGTGCAGAAATGACTCTTTTGCGCGAAGTTGTACTCGTCTTCGCGCGATTGCAGCACGGAGCGCGTGTAGTCACTGGGCGCATTGGTGTGGAACTGCGGAGCAGCACGCTGAGCTACATTTCCACACGGAAATACAACTATGTTGTGCAGAAATGACTGCTTGCTCCTGGAGCATAATTGCCATTTAATTGGGGTTATTGGTGTAACCAGTGTTATAAATTTTGCTACGCGGAGACGGTGCGCCAAGGGCCCGCCTAGCGTCTAGGGCGCCGAACTGAATTTTTTTTTAATATATATATATATATATATATATATATATATATATATATATATATATATATGCCATATTTAAACAAAGTTCATGGTTGACAAGTTGGTCAGCATGTTGTGCTTAAGTGTGTGGGTTGGGAGTATGGGGAGGTCCACAGTTCGACTGTTTGTGGTTTATCAAAAAAAAATTTCTTTCTTTTCCTTTCCTTTCCTTTTCCTTTTCCTTTCCTTCCTTTCCCTTTCATTTTCCTTTTCCTTTCCCTTTTCCTCTCCCTTTTCCTCCGGTCCCTCTCTGCCCTCCTCTCTCCTCTCCTGGCTCCACCGCCACCGCCTCCACCACCGCCTCCACCACGACCTCCACCGCCTCCACCACGACCACTACCGCCTCCACCACCACAACCACCACCGTCGTCAGCAGCACCACCAGAGCCACCACCACAACCATCGGTCCACCACCACCGGTAAGTTTTTCTTTTTTTTCTTTCTTTTTTTGAAATATTAAAATAGGCGGCCGCCTAGGGACGCCTAGGCTCGCCTAGCGCCTAGGCCGGCCTACTAGGACCTTTTTGGTGCGGCCGGCGGCCGCCTAGCGCCTAGGCCGATTGTTAGAACACTGGATGTAACTGTCCACTTAATGGGGAGTTATTCTCCAGATTTATTGCCCATAATGGGATGGGTAGTGGGCTGGCTTCCTTGTATATTCACAAGTTCTTCTCTTTTGCAAGTGTGAATAAGTGAATATAGGCTACGAGAGGAGAGTTAACATCAGGCATTCGAAGCAATGAAGTGTTATCCGTGCAAGGAGTCCAATTTTTGCCCGAGTAGGAGTGACAAGTGAGCGTTCCAAAAGTTTGTTTCAGGACTTGTCGGTTCCTGAAAGCAGTTCGACTATGACATGCTCATTGTAAAAGAATTAACAAGATCTCTAGTCTAGACCTTATCTTCAAATATGTGGGTAAAAAATATGAAGTCTATGCTCAAACTAAGATTGTAAGGAAGACGAGTAAACCAAATTACAGATCTTCTGGAATTGGTACACTCAATTATCTGTAACTTCAAGCACTTCTCCACAAAGGTCGGAATAAAGTACTTTATTACTTCCATCGATGATTTCTCGAAATACGCATTTCTTAAATCGAAAAATAAAGCGTTCGAGAAGTTCAAGGACTTCAAGGTTGAAGGTGAACGTCAAACGGGACAACAACTCAAGAGACTTAGAAGCAATCGAGGCGGAGAGTATCGTTCCCTTGAATTCGTATCGTACTGTAGAAAACATAAAATTGTCAATAAAACTACCGCTCCGTACTTACCTCAATCTAACAGAGTTGTAGGAAGGAAGAATCGGACGTTGACTGAGATGATGAATTCCATGTTGTTGACTGTTGTTCTTCCAAATTGCTTATGGGAAGAAGTTGCACTTATGGCTACATTTATTCTCAATTGAGTGTCGTTCGCAAAATCAGAAATTACTTCTTATGAACTCTGGTTCAAAGTCAGACCCAACTTGAATGTCATCCGAGTGTGGAGGTGTCTGGCTTATGTGAAGCTTCTCGACATTAAGATTCAGAAGCTAGGAACAATGACTCCGAAGACCATATTTCTGGGTTATGCCGAGAAAAGTGATGCTCGTAGGTTCCTTGATCTTAAAACAAATCAAATAATTGAATCTCGTGATGCTGAATTCTTCGAAAATCAGTTTGCTAGGCACAAGAACATTGTTCTAGCAGATCTTCCGAAGAACATTGTAAACACAGAGGAAGCTAGCACTTCCAAAGAAGCTAGTCCAAGAAGTTGTATTTGAAGATGCAATGTATGAACCAGAACTCGTAGAGCCATTATCTAAGCGAGTGAGGAGGTCGAAGTACTTCGGAAAAGACTTTGTCACCTATCATATGGAAGCAGATCCGCTTACCTATGATGAGACGATAAAAACCAAAGACACTACTTTATAGGAGGCAATTAGTGACGAGATTGACTCTATAAAATCCAATAACACTTGGGTGTTGGTCAATCTTTCTAAAGGAGGAAAATCCATGGATGCAAATGGATCTTCAAGAAAAGGTTAAGGCCGACAAAACTGTTGATAAGTTCAAGGCTAAGCTAGTAGCTAAAGGGTTTGCTCAGAAGCAGGGGATCAACTATTTTGACACATATGCTTCAGTTGTGCGGATAACAACTACCATGATGCTGATTGTTCCGGGTGCAATTCATAAATTGATGATTCATCATATGGATGTCAAAATAGCATTCCCGAATGGAGATCTTATCGAGAGATTTACATATGAAGCAACCAAAAAAATTTGTCGTCAAGGATCTTGAAGACAAGGTGTACAACTTGGTAAAATCTCTATACGACCTAAAGCAAGCTACTAAGATGTGGCATGAGAAGTTTGATAAAGTCATCAGATCAAACGGCTATAGGGTCGACGAGACTCATAAGTGTGTATACACCAAGTTTGCTGATAGTAGAGGGTTCTTGTATGTCTCTATGTGGAGGACATGCTAATCCTAGGTACAGATCTAAAATGTGTCACAGAGACGAAGAAGTTTCTCTCGTCTAAGTTCAGTATGAAGGACATAAGAGATGCTGATATATCCTGAGGATAAAGATCATCCGAACGTAAGTTGTGCTCTTTCGCAAGCTCACTACGTAAAGAAAATAGTCATACACTATGGGTATAAGGATCTTCCAAGGATCGATAATCTTTATAGGTGTAACAAGAAGCTGAAGCCAAATCCACGAAAAAGTATGAGACAATTGAGTACTCAAGCGTCATTGGAAGTTTAATATATGCAACAAGTGCCACCAGACTAGATATTGCTTACGTCGTAGGAATGCTGAGTCGGTTCCACGGTTGTAAAAGTCGCTAGGCGCTTGTCGGGCAGTACCGGGCGCCTAGCCTACCTAGGAGGACGCCTAGTCGGTCACGTAGTTCTAGGCGGTTCCAAAAAAACAAAAAAAATAAAAAATCATGATGAAAATTGCAACAATTGGGTATAAAATCCTAAAACATGCATAGTTAGACGTCGGGGGCATTAGGCGGGCTCGTAGGCGGACATCGGGCGGGCACCGACCGCCTAGTGCCTATGTGCCGCCTATGCCGATTTTTAGAACAATGGTCGGTTCACGAGAAATCTATTTGTAGAACATTTCAGAAGTTCGGTTTCAACATTGTTTTTAGAAAAATGGTCGGTTTCTGAGAGCAGATTGACGGAATAAGGTTGAATATTGCTTTGAGCAACGAATATCGTCATCCCCCCAGCTAGATTTCTATTTCCAAGTCTTCAATATTCTGTTTGTGTTTGTAACAAGTATTGTAATAGCAACTGCGTTGCAAGTTTGTTAGCCTTTACATTTTCTGCAAGTTGTAATTTCCTTTCCGTCATTGTAAGCATTGTTGTACAAGTTGTAATTTCGGTTTTCTACGTGCTTTGTACGTTCTTTGTAACCGCGGGACTAACATAAACCAAACACCTCCAATCCTATCCATCAACGCACACAACTATGTTCCCTCGTCCCTCGGTCGCCCGACCACCCCCCTCTCTCCTCCCCCACTCGAGCACCTGCCCCCTCTCTTGGTTATCCTTTTGTCTCCTCTTCTTCAACCTCAAACCCAATGAACATAAGCCATTCTATTAAAATCCTAGGGACATAAAGGTCATTCATTTAGTATAGTTAACCATTCTACCCACACGAACTTGACAGATTTTTACAGAGATATACTGCATTTCTTGTGGACATTGTCTTGTCTTCTTTCATATAGTAGAACTTGGACTCTTGCCTTGATATGCATGGCTGAAGTGAATAGCCTCCTATAAAATCATATATCATATGGAAGCTGAAACTTTTCTTCTTTGCATGCCAGTCTGATGGCTTCCCAACAATCCTCTTCTTTCCAGCAGGGAACAAGAGCTTTGATCCTGTAAGTAATGCATTAACTAGAGTGTTGCTGATGGTTCAAATGTACTTTCCTATTTTCAAATGCTAATCACTGTTTCCTAATATTATGTTGTTCCTTATCTTTAGATCACTGCAGACACAGACAGGACTGTAGTTGCATTGTATAAGTTCATCAAGAAGAACGCGTCTATCCCTTTCAAGCTCCAAAAACCGGGATCATCAATAAAATCTGACAATGCTGTTGAAACCGATGGCTCAGCAAAGAACGAGAAGACTGATGATGCAAGTGTAAAAGACGAGTTGTAGTGGGTTTTGTGGATGGTAGTGAAGCAGTTATGACAGTAGCAAATAGGTAAGAGTTTGTAGAACCATCTGGTTTAAGTGGCAGAATACAAAAGTTCCCTTAAATGTGGAATTTTTGATTGAGTAGTGACTGGAGGAAATTACCCATGTGAGGATAAACTTATAAGGAAAAAAAGGAGAGGAATAATCTTCTTGGCAATGAAAAATTATCTGCATGACAATCGGATTAAATGGTTAAATTTACATATGTTGTGATTTAAAATGTTTCTATTCTACCGTTTTGACCTGGAATTGAGATGTTAATTTATGGTGACGAGGTGTAGGTGATTTTTTGTGATTTTGCGTTAGGTTCAACCCCACTTATTTGGTTCTCAATCAACCTTTGTATGAAGGATTTTTATGATACAAGTCCCCTACCTAAGTCTTGTATATTTTGAGTTAGGTATCCTATAGATCTTAGTAATTGTGGAAAAGTTTTCCAAAAAGCTCACACAATGTGAGTTAAGAGCCTTCCTGTGTCTATATCAGCCAAAAAGTTAATCCAACGGAAAACTTAATCCAAACATTGCTAATTATATAAAGTTACTATTTTGTCTTTCCTCCTTTCTTCACTATAAGTTCAAACAAATCCATGTACTCTCATTTTGTAGCATGAATTTAAGAGAAATTCATCCCAGAGAAGAATTATTGTCGTCGTCTACGCATGACTTAAAAGAAAAACCATGTTTCATTCTCCACCAAGAGGTATCCACGAATCCAAGAAAGAACATTGAATACCTATGAACCCATTGCATTACTCCGATAGAGAAGGGCCCATGAAGACATTTATATTAGGATTTTTACATACAAGACCTCCAAATCTAGTCGGTTTTGACATAAACCTTCCAAATTAACCTACCAAATCATGCTTATTATCTAAAATAAGGACATCTGGTTAAGTTGCTTCGTCAAACCTAATTTGTGTAGCTGACTTAACCGTTTTGTCTCTCCCTTGGCCTACCACAATGTCAAGTAGAAACAGTCACACTCCTTCCTTTGTTATTCTCTTCTTCCTCATTTCTTTCCCTTCTCCCCCATTTCTCCTTTCAATATTCATCTTTCAAAGTCGCTCCTCTCTCTCTTAAACCCATCATGCAACCTCCATTTTCTTCTTCCTCCTCCTCTAGTACCAATGGCTACTTGCCAACAAGGATGGAGCCATGATTTTAGTTTACCACGTGCTGAACTTAAAACGTACTGAGTTTTTTTAAACAAAAAATAATTTCAAAGATATGCAATAGAACTACCAATGGTGCAAGGAACTAATAACATGAAGTGATCATGTTTCCAGCAAAATGAACACATACACATTAAAGCTCCATTTAAAAAAAAAAAAAACATATCGTGAACCAATAAAATTATCAAAAGAATTCATCTCCAAATTGCAAAACATCTTACTATCACTCTGCTTTCTTTGTTTGTGCCTTTCAAAAATCTCCTCCAACTTCTTTTGTCTCTAAGCCTCTTCCTCCTTCTATCTATCTATCTATCCATCAGCCTCTGCACATTTCCAAAGTACAACACGTTAAAAAAATATGTTAAAAGACATTCATAATAACCAATCAAGGGAAGAAAATCTACCACAAAATGAAAGACAACGATAGAATAATAAATACTAATATAGGACACTCACTAGAGAAATTGGACTCTTTGGTCCTTCCAAGAAGCAAATGCATCTATTATTGAATTCATATTGTACATTTTTGTTATTTCTCTTTCGATGTAGACAGCCTTTGAATTGCTCAGTACTCATCTTCCATACGAAGAGTACTTTTGATGTGCTTCAAAGCCGAAAATGTGCGTTCTATATTTGTCATAGAAACAAGAATAGTCAAAATGAGACGAATCAACATGTCGATCAAATTATAAGACTCTTCCTTATTTGTTTCTATTAACCCAAGTCACAATTATGAAATTGTTCACATATTCTGAAACGTCTCGTGGTGAACCACATCAAGTCGATAATGATCTAACTTAGATTTCAAATGATGCATGTCTTGTCTGCTAAAATTAGCTGGATAAAACTTCCTAACAAGTAAACGAATGTGATCCAGATCGAAAGCTTTGAAGTTGTCCCTAAGATCTAAAGCAGAGCTAAGCATAAATAGTTCCATTGACTCTTCGTTGAATCTAGTATGTTACTCATTCAACTGATAATCAGTAGTAGCATTAAATATGTCAATGCGATAGTGATACTCAACTGTGATGTGATCATTTTATTAGCAAGAACGTCATGTAGCTTCTTTGTACCGAGTGCTCATGTTCGGTATATCAACATCAAACTTCACACAAATTGATTTCACATGTCTAAGGAGATAATCAAAACCCTTTTTTCTAAGTGTTTGAAGTAATTTTTTGTTGGTAAGACTAAATTTTTTGCTAAAATGTACAAAGATTATGTTGCAACATTCGACAAAGCAAATCTATAATCCCTATAATCTTGTGCATTAGATGCAATATGAATATAAAATCGAAGAACTTCATTGTCAACTTTCCCACAAATTGCATTTGTAGATCCTTTTTTAACCAAGGACTTGAGCACAATACTAGTTGCATCATACATATCTATAAATTACTAATGGAGTCAAAATTTGATCTACAAGGAGTCGTACCATCTCGATGCAAAGTACCCATCTATTTAGCCCCTTTATGGATCTCACATTCACCATTAGCTATGTCACATTCATCTAATAGCTGGACAGATCGTAGCTCGGTATGCCGCTTAGGAAGCACTAATAAGATTGACAATGCATGTCAATTTTTAAAAGAATGAAATTTCATTCCTTACAACTACAACTAATGCAAGTTGTAAATGATGAGAACATAGTCACAGTCACTGCAAAATAAAGCTTGCAATCCATTCCATGTACTATGTATATTGTTGCACCATTATATCCCTAACCTTGTAAATCTCAGATGTGCAAATTGTGTCGAGTGAGAACTTTATTTTCTTCTAAGAGTTAAAGCACTAAAAAATTTAACATGTCAATCTCAAGCAAGTTTCATGAATATCTACAAATCTCATAACAACGACATTTGTTCTTAATCCGATGCATCATTTGCTTCATCAACTAAAACACAAAATCTCTTCTCCAACTTTCTTACAAATTTAGTTTCACTTTCGTAGCTAGAATATGCAAAACATATTTTTGGATCATAGGATATGTATATGTTGCATTTCCCGGAGCTTTCTCTAAGATAAGGTTATCAATCTCAACATTTAACTTTGCCATCAAACTAATCACCTCAATTCGATTACCATGGTCCTTCGACTTTAAAGATTCATCATGACCTCTCAAAGGACATCCTTGTAAAGCAAACCACCGAATACTTAATGCTAGTCTTAAGATACAATCGTTTCTCTTAATGTGTTCTGAACTTTGAACATTCACGACTTTATCGATGTGTCGAAATGTACTCTACAATGCCTCAAGATTTCTCACACCATTATTGTGTGGAGAAGTAAGATCACCCATGTCACGTCCATTTCCGCATGATTGAAAGTCGCCACTGGACGTGATGTTGTAGAAGCCTAAATTGTACTTGTACAAGCAAGCACCAAAGTACGTTCGATAAAACATCTCAAAGACAAGTCATTACAGCTGAAATAATCAGCAAAAAGTCGAATAGACACAAGATATACAAAATGACTCTCTTTATTGATAATCTGCAGCGGAATTACAACGACTCGAAGCCAAGAACAACTCACATACAAGCACTCTCTCTCTCTCAAAATACAATGAAACAGGCTTGCAACTCCAGAACTATACAAAACAATAATGTTCCATACATTATGTCATTTATAACAAAAAATACATGTTTGCCTGAAAAGCTCCAGCTCGCCCAACACACTCTTCGATGCATGAGACCGTCCAAGCTACTCCACGCGTTTGCATCAACTAGGAAGGTTAGTACATTGTCGTGTACTAGTGAGTGGCATCTAGCCAACTCAACTCAAACTAGCACGTCGATGAGTGAGTGCAAGCAAATATTAGTAGTTTTATAATCTTGCCTTAGGATCAATTACATGGCATAGAAAACATATATCTATAAACATAAATGTGTCACGCAATAAAGTTTGATCTTACACAATACTTACCATCTTTCCATCTCAATCAAACTATATTATTCATAATACACAGATGTGTCAAAATTTGTGTCCCTGCAAAAGACATATGTTAGCCTTCATAACATATAAGTGCGTGTGAGTTCGCCCTTTTAAACAACTAGATAGGCATGCAAGTAGATATCATTAGCATGCACTTAACTATGTGAAGGTCACTAGCACCACAATCCATCTTGGGCTATCTCAAGATAGAGAAGAGAGAAAGAAAACTATGATTTTGGGAGAAAGTCAAATATTGAAATGAATGTAAAATTTTGGGTTTAGCGTAGAGGGGAAGGGGGGGGAGGTGTTGAGTTGGAACAACCCAAAGAGTAAAAAATTGGGCTGTCTCGAGTAATTTTTCCTCAAACCTGGACTAGCCCCAATCCGGACTAACCTTTATCCACTTTGAATATGCCCTTATAAATAACCGCAATTTTGGATAGGCATAACATACTAAGACACTGAATCATCTAGAGGAATCTCTCTATATTTCATCAGACCAAAATAGCCAATTATGTTGAAAGGAATGCATGATTTTATTAAAGACAAATACTCCCTCGAAGCATCTTCCAATAGTGTTACATGGAACATAAACTCGTTGATTTGTCCACAAAACGTTCATGACAGCGGGAAAAACTATAACACATGAAACCATCTTCGATATCAGGCACACATGATATTTTACCTGCATCTTGTGGTTCAAGAAGATGGATGCTCCAAGTTGTTCATAGTACATTGTTGACAGTGAATAAAAAAAAAAAAAAAATCTGAGCAAAGCAGACACAAGTGATTATCGCCTGATATCAGTCAAACTGCAATACCAGGATTGTTGATCTGAACTTGATATGCCCAAAGCCGATGCACTTTGCTGTCAGCAACAACAGCAATGACAAAGCAGCAGGGAATTCTTTCTACCTCTCTAGTAACATCACCATCTCACAGTGTGGGGTGTGGGGAAATAGATCAACAGCCATAGCCCTGACTGGTCGAAAGGGTTCCGAGCTGGGCATATTTTTCGTCCGTTGTCGTGCAAGGCCTGCGCAACTCATTTTCCTCCACCCTCTGTTGCCCTTCCCTCTCTCTACTGTATCAGATGTCGGGGTACAAAGCTCGATGGCATTAGCCACTAAGCTTCTGGATTGCAAGAGATAACTGATCAAGCCCAAAACCAACATAAACAGTAAAACAACGTCAGCAATATTTGAGGTTAATTTAACTCATGATTTGCACAGCAGTTATCATTAGGCAAGTTAGAACAAGAGCTTACACAAGGCGCCTATACGCGGATGGGTCCTCAGCGCTTTAATCACCTGCAATTCATGAGTACCATTTTCATCGATTTGAGATGGATTAGCATACCAGTTATCATTAGGCAAATTAAAAGAGCTTTATGTGTTATTTATATTTGACTTTTCTTTTATGCTAATGTTGGTGATTGAGATGCTTTAAGTATACCAACAGTGGGAACTTTGCTTTCTGGTTGGGAAGTGTCTTTGTCCTTTTCACTTCTTATTATTCTTTTTGTCTACTTTTCTAATTTCTAGTACCAATTAATCCTTCAATCATTCCTTGGATGGGAGGAAGTAGGTCATTTGTTAACTCATTTCTGGTTCACACGACTTCGGACAGATGAAGCAACTATAAAATCTGTGCTGGTGGGTCGGCGACGGGCCTTCTGGGGTGGTGGTCAATAGGTTAGGCAGCAAAGGAGCCAGCGGTTGTGCTGGTGGGTCAGTGGTAATAGGCCTCCAAGGAGGGATGCGAGGGGGGGTGGGGTGTTGTGGGCGGATTGAATTGGTTAGGCATCGACGGTGCAGCCCTCGACAGTCACACAAGCCCCTAAAGACCATGCAGGCAAGGAGGGCCAATGAGTTGTATGGTGGGTCAATGGTGGTGGGATTCGAGGGGGTTGCGAGGTTCAGTTGTGATGGTGAACGGGTTATTTAAAGAAGATTAATATGTTATTACGAACAAAAGCATCATTCCTCTTAAAGTTACACGCAAAGCATGTGATGTTAAGTTGGATGTGAGGCAAACTGATGCAAAAGTTCCGATAATAAGTGCCTATAAAAATAGTTCATGATATTCAAGTGCAAAAAGTAGGTCTAGTTCAGGGTATTTGAGTGGAAATTAGCCTACTTACAATAGGGTGAAGTCCAACTCGTGGAGGGTCAACAATGGCAACAACATCCTTAAAATTGCTCAGCAGAAGCAACATCGAAGCCTTGCGTGTCACTGGAAACGCACTTGTCCTGGCTCATCATATTTCTGCAGTCTGCATTCTGTTCGCTTGCTGGTTTGCACACAAGCTTCTCCTTGGATCTAGTCTTAGCTGCAAGATCATCATATGAGACACCTGCATCAGGCTGGAGAAGTTTTTCACTTTTGACATTGGTGCATGCGGTTGCATTGATATCTATGCTATAGACTCCTGCATCTTCGGAAGCGGCATTGTGCTCCTGAGGCACGCCGAGATACTCCTCCAGTATTGCCCCCATCACATCCTCAGCCTGTTAAGTAGGAAGAAAATAATTAGAATAATCTGAGCAGCTCTTGGAGCAAACTTGCAGACAGATATATCAGACCAAAGAAGTAGCAATTATTTTTGTTCGTGCATAATATCAGCAGTTTTATTCAGCTTCCACTTTCATCCTCTTCTTCATAAATCTGATAGGTGCTTTGCATTTGTGCCAAAATCAGTCATGTGGCCTCTAAGTAGATAACTATATCTTAAAGTAGCAAACCACATGTTCAAATGCTTCCCAAAAGATGTTGGTTAGAAATTTACAAGGATGACCTTTTTTATAAATTAACTGTTAAAGACTTAATAAGTTTAGCTAACTAAAATATGGATATTATTCTTGGATATAGCCACGTAGTGTTCAACACAGCAAACCATAAATTGCTGAGTTTGGACTCTGCACAGAGGGGCATGTCATAGACACATACTTACAGGGACATGAGTGCATGTGCATATGATGAAAGGATGTGCTCATGCAGAGCTCGACAACTCAGAATTGGTAAATTCTCCTTCAACTTCAGCTACATGGACTTAAAATATGAACCAGGATTAGAAGACCAAAAATGATTAGTTTGATTTAAAACGTTTTGGGTAATGTAGTGGAGATGGTAGAGCCACTTGATGCCTGCATCGTGGAGGATGCATGTTCAAGTCACATGAAATTAGAGCAAAGCTGCACATATCTGCACCTCCCCTAACCCAGAAACAGAGGGAGACTCGTAGCAATGAGGCACTCTTTATCAGATAGTGGAGATGGAGGGAAGAAGATGTTGGCGCTGCTAGTACAGGCTTGTGAATGCTTTGTCAGTGAAATAACAAATTTATGATGCATGCTAGTATGTTATCCCGTGAACTTTTACCTGCTATTGTTTCTCAGTGATTGGTACTATTGATACATATGCAGTGTCGGCAGAAGCACAACTGCTGGCTAGTTGACAAGAACTAGTAAGTCTCAAGTCCTATAGAGCATAGGTATGGT
This sequence comes from Iris pallida, assembly GCA_029216955.1. NCBI lineage: Eukaryota > Viridiplantae > Streptophyta > Magnoliopsida > Asparagales > Iridaceae > Iris > Iris pallida. The sequence continues at coordinate 46,154 of JANAVB010045055.1, forward strand.
AGTGTTCTGAGAAGTTAACTAGTTCTATAGAGCATCAAAGCATACATATAACTATATTAATTGTAAACTGTCCATAATCTAATGGTTTGAAATACCTAATGTTTTCAGCTATGGTGCATGGACATGAATGCCTTACTTGTTTTGAGACTCACGCACTGTTCTAAAAGGCGGTCTAGACAGCCCCGCCTAGGCGCTAGGTCCCCCCCCCCCCCCCCCCCCCACCCCCCCCCCCCCCCCCCCCCCCCCCCCCCCCCCCCCCCCCCCCACCCCCCCCCCCCCCCCCCCCCCCCCCCCCCCCCCCCCCCCCCCCCCCCCCCCCCCCCCCCCCCCCCCCCCCCCCCCCCCCCCCCCCCCCCCCCCGGGACGTCCGACTATGCATGTTTGGGGTTTATGGACTTCTTGTGCAATTTTCAGTAGGATTTTTTTTTTTTTAATTTTTATCTATTTTTGAACCGCCTAGGCGGGCTAGCCACTAGGCAGCGAGAGCCCGCACGACTAGCGCCTAGTGCTTTTCACAACCTGGACTCACGTACAATACGTGTCTAACATATGACATGACACGGACAGGACATCCACTTTTGGAGTGTCCATATTCCCTAGATTTATAGAGCGTGAATACACATCTAAATCTTTTGACACCAGTCTAGTACCAAGAGAAATTGCAAGCATCAGCAATGTTTCAATGTCAAGTGTATAAAAGATGACACAAAGATGTCCATCCAGAGTAAATCTCACCTTGCCACAGACAAATTTGTAATTCTTAATGCCATTAGACTCTGCATTTCTGATTGCATCTGAAACTGCTGAGACATTCATTTCAATGCCAATAACCTGGTGATATACAAAAGTTGGATAGAAACAAAAAATAAAAGGAACCCTCATTTAGTGTCCATCATTCTAGAGAGAATTTCTAAATATTGTCATTGAATAACTGAATATAACATTTGAAGTAACAGATGAGTAAGAAATAATGAATTTGGCATGATCCCTGCTCATAAATGTAGATGCAATCTGTGAAAACTACGTTTAATAATGTACAAGTGGTAGACGTTTAAGGCCGATTCATGAATCTAAAACGTAAGTGACGCACAATATTATATAGTAAACATAATGTCTTTAAAGCATGCCCTAGCCCCCTTATGTCACAGATGGAAATTATAAGAATAGATGAATTCAATTGTTTAACAAACCAAACAGGAAGCAGATCTTATGGGGATAAGCGTGATTATCCCCGCGATCACATGAATTTTACTTGAGATGTTAAAGGCAAGCAGGGATGGACTGAAGCTCTTCTATCGACAGAATGCAAGGTTGACTAACAAATGGATACTATGTTGACTTGTCATATAGTCCAAAAATCTGACACTATGAGATATTACACCAATAGAACCAGCATTTGACTACCCAGTAAACTGGTTCTGATGGTATAGCAGTTGCTATTTCATTTAGACTTCAATAGTCAATCCGATTTCAAAATCACATTGTGATTTTAAAATCAGGTGTTAGTCAACTGGGATCAAGGTTGCAAACGGCGATAGGCACTAGGCGGGCGGGCATCGGACGCATAGCCCGCCTAGGCGTCTGCCTAGTTCTAGGCCGTTAAAAAAAACCCAAAAATGTCCATAAACCACAAAACATGCGTAGCGTCAGGGGGCCTAGGCGGGCACCGGCCACCCAGCGCCTAAGCGGCTGCCTAGACCGATTTTTAGAACAATGATTGGGATTCCAAAGTAGGATTTCAAAGTCAGATGTTAGTCATTTGTGACATTAAAATCACTATGAGTAGGTGCTTTCAAATCACAATCTACATCCTCCATGTAATTTCTGCTATTGAAACCACACGTGAGGAAGGCATCACTATGATAGGCGTTTTCCACATTCTCTAACTATTTACGCCCTTAACCTGCAAATCATGTATTATTTCTAAATATAGATTCAAAGTGATGGGGATCAGACCCGGCCAAGACACGGCATGAGACGGATGAGCCTGAGGTTTGGACTAGTCCGTTTGTAAAATCTATGCAAGATATTTTAGTTGAGGTGATGAGATATTTTGTCAAAAAAAAAAAAAACTTCTTCCATCTCCTTTACAAGCTTTGTGTAGCTGTTTTCTCTCCAATAGGATTAGGTGTTTATCTTTTTGTTTATCTTTAGGTTAGTTTGGATAGGAAGGTTATCTTCCTTACGATAAATTTGTTTATCATTTCTTATTTATGTTATCTATAATAGTTTGTAAATACAGAGATTGAAGAATAATTGAGAGAATTCTACTATACAGTGCAATGCGAAAATTATAGAGTGAATTTTTTCTTGTCATTCTTCTTTGTTTGCCGCCGTTGACGCTGAGTTGGATCTCGAGTATCAAATTCCAGCATCATGATCCGACGGCCACTACACGATCGTTCCAAAATCGGGTATTCCCACCAATTACAACTTCATTGTTATTTTTTACATTTCTATAAAATTTATTTGTGATAAATTCGTATAGTAGTTAACTGTTCTCTGATCTTTAAAAGCTTTCACGCCATTTTTTTTCTTCTAAATCCATAAATTCCTAATTTTCAAACTTATCTTATTTTCCCCGAGTCTTTGGCCCACGTCACAATGCAAGAACCTTTAGAGGATTGTTTCAATTGGTGGAAGCCATTCTTACTCATTGAAGAATGTAATTTGACCTTGTGAGAAGGAGCATTCAGTGACTTTGCAGCTTGGATCGTAAGTATCTGTGATTTTGATTTTTTTTTTTTGTGATTATAGATATTTGGTTGGGTGAATCTCAGCTGTTTGTGATGTTAATCGTATTTTATTTTTCTTGTTTGATAGTACATTGAATCAAATAACCCTTGTAGTTTTGGTGCTGTGTCATAATCGTCAAAGCAGGTACATTATTGTAAGCTCAGGTTTCTACAGAGTGCAATGCAGTTATTACGTAGAAACATAACTGTGCCCACAGTGAAGGATTCCTAAAGCCAATCACGAAATGCAGGATTAACAATATTTATGTGGTTAGAGCTTACTGTGATTCTCGACCAGTTATGAAAGAAAAGAGATCATGATGGGAAGAAAATGTCAACTACAAACTGAACATAGATATTACCATGCCAACACGGTGTGCTAAACTTAGGCCAATAGTTCCCGTCCCACAACACACATCAAATAGCAGTGTATTTGAACTCAGCTCTGCCCAATCACCAGCGAGGGTGTACAACCTCTCTGCAGCAAGAGTATTAACCTGCACTCTGGTGAGCATGAAAAAATTGAACCTTATAAACAGATAAAAAGGTATCAACAAACAAAGATTGGGGGTCTGACTTGAAAAAATGATGTTGGTGATATACTGAAGCAGAGATTACTAATGTAATCATGAATTCTGGCTTCTGCAGTAATAGATTCTTCGACAGCAGAATGTCCTATATTTGGTATAGGTAATGTCAGCAGTGGGCAATCAGCTGGTGCAGCATTTGATATTCCTTTGTGGTCCTGCAAGGGGCAGATCATAATTTTTTACACTAGTGTAAACATCTAATACAAGAACATTAACTAAGACTACCGTGTCAATCCTAAAGTATAAATGAATTGACATAATCATATATCAGACTGTTTAAACAAGTGTTAAAATGTTATATTATGAATTTATGTAAGTGACGAACTAAAGCTTCAAGCAATGGAAACATACGAAAGACATGTTTTGACATGATAGAACTTAGAATGAGCTCTCAAGTGATAGGACAGTTGTTTTCCTGGAGAAAATAATTCAAAGCAAACCCCTTGAAACCAAGGTTCGCAATATCGGTATCGGAGATGGTTTCCGACATTTTTATGAGTATCGGTATCAACAGTTTCGGCTCGGACTTTTGGAGTTCTTTGTTTTGTGAAGCCAAAAAATAAATAAATTTATTAATATGTCTAGAAAAATGTTGATACATTTAGGTGCGATTCTCTGTGTTATTTATTTTTTCTCTTTGCTTTAAATGAAAATTATTGACACATTTTTTATGAGTACCAGTATCAACATTGATTATTCAAGCTTTTAAAAGTGGCCGCTTAGGCACCTCGGCCATGTTGGCGCCTAGGCAACTAAGATTGAAACGGGCTGGTCATGAGGCGCTCACCTAATATTTGAGGTGCACGCCTCAACCCGCCTTATAACGGGTCGGATTTATGTAAGGTTCAAATCTGAATCCTATAAACAATTCGGGTTAGGATTATGGTTCAGGCTAAATTCCTCTCCTAATCAGATTCTGGATGGTTTCAGATTCAAGTAATACATGTAAACTATCATTTGCTTCAAAGTATTTCTTGATTTTTTACTTCTTTGATAAGGCTTTAGATAGTTTCAACGTACAATACATGCTTATGATATATTGTTGGATCATGTTTATCGGTTTTGGGTTCGGTTGAGACTTCAAAACACTAACCATATTTAATATTGAAATCCAAACCCTATAATCGGGTCACCATTCACAACGTACCTACCACTCACATGCTACCATGCACACAAGACAACATTCCAATTGAGAGTTCACTGTCTCTGTCTAGGTACCCATATTATCGGTAAGAAAAACCATAGTTTGTAGTATCGGCTGATACCTATCCGATACAGCCGATAACAATATGATTTGGCATATCCCGATCCGATACCAGCTGATACTCAATACTGACCAATACCGACATTGGGTATCTCTTTTCCGGTCAATTAGACAAAGAAAATTGAATGAAAAACACCAATAAGGGTATAAAAGCATAGTAAGGTTGTAAAAGCGTGTAAAAGAAGAAAACTTATCTATCACATTTAAACCACTCGGAAAAGGCGACTATTATTTCAATTAATTTAAAAACTGCTAACCAACAACACTATAAATATTTAAAATTATGCCTAAGTGTATAAAATATATTTTCTAAAATGATAATGATTATTTGCTTTCCGATACCAATAAATCTGATACTCAGATCCGAAACCATCGATACCGCCAATACCGATACTCATAGGAATGGTCCGATACCGATACTGCGAACCTCAAAAAAACATGAGACATTAAAATAATGAACAAAGTCCAAAGGATTACATCAAGTAGATATAACTGTCACGCCCCGCTTCCGTATGAGCGATCGTCCTCGATAAGGCGTGATGTCGCACGAGCCTAGATTGCGCTCGTGCAAGGCGGATTCCATAACGGCCGATTTCAGCGGTTGCGACGGGGTCATCGCACAGAAGTCCCAAGCAGAGACATTGAATATGCCAGCGAAAATTTAGAACGAAACACAAGTTACTCAAAAGATGATCTTTATTGATATTGGAACAAATGTTACAATGGGACGCAAGGCCAAGATTACAATCACTCAAGCTCACTCATCTCACATTACAAGTCACTCAGCTCTCTCTCATCTCTCAATACAATTGAGTAGGCCAGCGGATGCTTCGGAAGGCGACGTCCATACATTATGTCCCGTATAAGTCTTGACTCCACGCGGCCGCACGCCTCGAATCGTCAAGGAACTTCGTGCCTCGACGCATCCAAGCGAGCTCCGCGCCATGAGCTTCTACATGTGCCTGCACATAAACACTGTGTGGGTGTCAGTACTCAACTGTACTGGTGGAATGAGCTCCTCGTCCACCCATACAAAACCAACACGTTTGATTTACTTTGTGCAACTTGGTCCCTTTGTATTGTCTTTCTAGTCTTGCCTTAGAAATCAGTTTTAGGACAGACGCCTTGGCATATTTTGTGTCTCCAGACCATCCCGTACTTGCAACAACAACGTCAACTCATACTTTGCCTCTAGACCCCTTCTCGTATCAACGACGTTAACCTATCAAGTCGTGTTTGCCTTACGGCCAAAAATCAAAGACGCGACTACGCGATAGTACCCAATTTCCTTGTGACCGTGCTACAAATCCATCGTGCCGTGCATCGCAACTCAATGTTACTTAACCATATCGCCGCCTCGCGACCCTTGCTGACTTGCCTATACTTGTGTTATGACAGCGCGACCGTGCCTCATATATCGAGGTCGTGCCCTGCAACTCAATATAACATTACCAAACTTGCCCTACGACCCACCTTGACTTAACTCGCACAACTCAAATCTTACTTATGCAACTCATATCGAGGACCTAACACTCGACGCCACACCTCGTGCCAAAGCACGTCGCCTACGTTGAAGCCAAATCTTAGGCCCAACATTATGTTCTAACTGTACACTCATTCAACTCGACTCAATCCAAAGGCACACACGCGGGTTGCCGCCATGCCGACTCATCTATATGAACTAGTCACTAGCGTCCAGCGCTATAATGGACTCCCTTTATAGCTTTTGATTAGACGGACACCCTTGCCAGCGCGAGTAGCGAGCTCCGCTGCAAGTCCCCGCCTAACCCGTGCGGTCATCCAACACAGCTATGATGTCTACCATCGAAACGGCCCCGTTGGCCGCCTGGGTCGCCGTTCGAAAAACTTTTTATTTTACCTTGTACAAGTTGTCCAATGACCATGCAAGACTCGACTCAAACTGACGTCTCACACAGTTTTTCTACTTCTAGTGTTACCATCTCTTTCAGGGCCAAGTTCAATACTTCTCACATCTGAGACCTCGCCTCGACAACCCACGGTCGCGAGCATTCTTCTTTCTTGCCCTTTCATTCCACTCAACTTAGGAATGCCTATTTGAAAGCCCCTCTTTCCAAACTCAATAAATCAACCGTGGCTCGTGCCTTAAACACCAAGTCCGTACATCGTGCCTTAAACTCACTTGAACTCTATGCGACACCACCGTCCAAGTCATACTCTATATGTCAGGCCTTATGATTGTGAAACCAAGTAATTTCGACAACCACAGATTACGCGGAACAGTGCTTAGAATGCCTCTGATAGCCTAACAAAACTTAGCCTAACTTAATCGCACAATGATTCGACGAGCAAAGGCTGCGTCAAGCCTTGCGTCGAGAGAATGTGTCGTGCCCGCGATCGACTTTGAACAACCAAGTTATTTGGGTGCCTAGACTTATGCCACAAGCCGCACGATGCAACTTAGCTCATGGGACGAGCAAAGGCTATGCCAAGCCTTGGACGATGAGACCGTGCATGCTTTATCAAGCGTTATGCAGGCGATGCCTATGACTTAGGCTAACTCTTAGCTTTGTGGCTAAGACCAACTTTTCCTTCTCCTAAGCCACGGGACGAAGGACCGAGTGTCATTTTCAAAGCACGCCGTGCACCAACTCTAAGCCGACCGTTGAACCTTTCCATATTCTAACCCAATTCGACCCGTCGGGATTATTCCCTTAACTATGTGGATTCGTCTCTTTTATTATCAAGCCTACTTGTGCAAGTTGAAAACATGCGAAATTATTATATGAAGGCTAAGATGAGGCAAGTTCACCGAAACTATCAGACCTGTGCGAGGAGTCGCCTCGACAGTTGCAAGGCTAAGTCCGAACGTCGTCGGCATTTCGATTCCTCCGATTGACTGAGCGGGACGGGACACTACATCATACACCACTCAGAAAAAATTTCGTCCTCGAAACTAACTGAGTACTCACTTATCGACTTATCACTCAATTCAACATTCAAGGACTCTCGCACACACCACTCCTATGCGTTCCCTCAATCCGAGCCACGCTCGTGCTACCCACAATCCTTTCTTCAAAACTCACGATCTCAAAATCCTCGACACTTTCCCGTTCCTTAAGTCTCACTTGATTCAACGTATCACTTAGTTGGATCGTGCACGTATTCTAGGCGTCCCCAAAATACATGTGTTTCAACCAAGCCTCGTGATAGAGAATCCGCCATTACCACTCAGGTCGGATCGTGCACATATTTGAGCGTCCCCGATATACGTGCATATCAACCGAGCCTTATGAGCAGTGCCTCTACAATTGCTATCTCTTCGCGCGGGGACGTCTGCCTAAACGCTATACTATGTCTTTAGGCTAAAGTCGTCCGTCAGTATTGGAATCATAGTCCCCAGACAACAATTATCAATACTGACCCCATCCTAAGGTCAAACCAAGTTGATAGTGTAGAGTCTAAAAATTAAGCTGCGCCACCTATTAAAGTATTCGATCATCAAATGACGTCAAAATATTACATTGCGCCAAATCATCAAGTTGCGCAGCATCAGGTTGCGCCAACATCAGGTTGCGCAGGATATAGGTTGCGCGAGCACCACGTGGCGCACTTCCTCGAGAAGCTGTAACGGCATCATTGTTACATGACAAACTGACAGCACGGAGATGAAGAAAAATCCGTTCAAATCCCGCACAACGCGACGCTCGAGAAGATTTTGTCAGCATATAATTAATGCTGACAGCTGGTTCGCGCAAGTCACTGTATGGCGCGAAGATTAATCAGTACAGCACAAAAACAACCTAGTCAAAGGCGCCAGTTGTCCAGTTGCGCCCATGCGCAGTCTGACAAGTTGGCGCCACTTGATCAATTCTTATTTTTAACAGGGTGACGTGGCGCGCAAGCCACCAACTTCGCAGAGCGTGCTCACTACGCGCAACCCAGAATAACTGCTAAACAGTTATTTCAAGAACTCTATAAACAGAGTTTCAAATTAATCCCAAAGGATGAAGAGTGATCATAATATCCTGCTAAAGTGTTGTTGCATCCTCCAGAGGCTCGTGTCTTCGGTATCACATCGTCCAAGGGATAAAGTGATCGTTCTGATCAGATTCCTATAGTTATACTTCTCCAGAAATCAATTGTACTCATGTACTCTTTCTAAGTTTGTAATAAGACTTTTTGTTCTTCGCAAACAAAATGGCGACTCTGCTGGGGACGACTTTTTCCTCCGACGAGAAAGTGACAACTCAATGTGATACCGCATCAATCGGCAAGACGCAGAAGACCCTGGTCGTTCAAATCGACCAGACAGCCTACGAGACCATGATCAATGCTGGGGGTGCCAAGCGCACTGTTGCCTTTGTTAAGAGCAAGACTCGCTCTGTTTGGACTCCTAAGTCCTTGACGGTGCAATCTCCTGCCTCTGTGCAACTTGCGTCCATCACTGCTTTGGCACAACATAAGGAAAATAGTTTTTTGGCTAATCCCTCCACTTCTCCGATTCTGAAATCGAAGGAGACTCTGTCTCGACACACTGCTGTCCAAAACAAGGAAAAGTGCCCTTTGGCCTTCTCTTCCCTGGCGCAACCTGCACCTGTTCTTGCTTCTGTGCAACTTGCACCCATCACTGCTTTGGCGCAACCTAAGGGAAACAACCTTTTGGCTAATCCCTTTACTTCTTCGACTCTGAAATTGAAGGAAACTCTGCCTCGACACACTGCTGTCCAAAACAAAGGAAAGCGTCCTTTGGCCTTTTCTGCTCCAGCGCAACTTGCTCATGTTTCTGCTCCGGCGCAACTTGCGCATGTTCATGCCCTGGCGCAACCTACACATACTTCTGTACTAGTGCAACGTAAAGAGAAGCACTGTTTAGTGACTCTCTCATTGCCACCAAATCAGAAGTTTAGTGAGAAATCACTAAATCAAGGAAAATGCTCTTTAGCTCATTCTGCTCGAGTCGTTGACTGGGTGGAAAGTACTGCTCTCCTTAACAGAGACAACCAAATCTCTGTCGGGAAGATGGGTTCTATTCAGAATAAACCTTCCATGCAAAAGGGTATTATGCCTACTCTAAAGAGATCAGGGCAGGATCTACCAACCTTATGTATTTCAAGTTCCCAACAAGGCAAACTACTAGTATCTCAAGTAGATGCACAACTAGCTCCCCTGTCAGACTTGCGCACCTATATCAACAGGTGCCAATTAGGCTCAACCTCGAGAAATCACAAGATGTATCAAGCGCAACCGGCACCAGTTGCTAACTTACACCAGAGGAAGAATGCTGAGGTGAAAGATCATGTGACTTATGCTAACCAGCTTAGCACGTCCTTGTACACTCAAGGTACAGGACACCTCAGGAACAGGAATCATGTCTCGAATATCGTCAAAGACTACATTCCTGCAACTTTTCTCGTCCTGTTAGTGACCTCCGTGAACTCTTAATACAGAAGCGGAAGGTTGCAAATCCATCATGTCCAACGGTGGTCCAACAGCAACAGCATCATTGTAATCACCACCATGAAGTTGTCATCAAATGCTGCTGTCAGTCAGCCAAGCGGTCCGTCTTTGACCGTTTGAATTATGTTCAGACTCCTGAACCAATCCTAATGGACGAAGATGAATTACTCTTTGCTCCTGTCAACATGACATCTCGAAGCACTGGGGTGGAAAACGTCCAAGACGTAATGCATCCCGCAACCCTAGTCAGCAATACTTAGATCGGATTCATGAATCCAATGAAGGAGTATATCAATATACTAGATCAAGAAGCCGAGACACAATCAGTCAAAGGAATTTTCTTGATTCTAACCAAGATTCCTTCAGTCAAAAAGATATCCCTATCACTTATTCTGGGGGTAGTTCTTTATGTGACTTTAATGCTGACAGTGAAAGTTCTGAAAGGACCATCATTTCCACTAGCTCGTCTTCAAAGGCTAGAGAAGTGACTGATTATGCTGTCACGGAAGATCAAGATACTTCTAGTTCTTCCAGTCGAGCAGAGAATTGTTGCTTTGGAGGCTAGTTTGAAGAACATGGCTGAGATGATGACAGACATGCATGCTATGATCATGGCACAACATACAGTTCCACCGGTCGCGAATCTGATTCCGACTCAGGAACCTGTAACGATATCAGTTCCCACCAATATTGATCTGGGGGTACAATCTCCTCACACCGCTTCCATTCCTGCGCAGACTATTCCAAGTCAATCTGGTGTCGGGGGTGGTACTTATCATGCGGTACATCTCCTAACACATTGAATCAATCCACTACTCAACAATCAACGGGAGATACCAATGAGGCTGTAAAACTTTTACGTACTCAATTTGAGGCTTTCAAACAGAATGATGGCCTACAAAAGCTTGGGATTAAACAGCCCTATCCCATAGAATGGAAAGAGGTCCAATTTCCTCCTAAATACAAACCCCCTACTATTATGTGTTTGATGGCAGCACTTCTCCAAGTCAATAGCTCAATCACTTTGAAGTAATAACTGATCAACTTCAACCAAATGATGCTCTTCTTACTAGAGTATTTGTCAGCTGTTTAGCTAGTCCAACATATGACTGGTATCGTAGTTTACCAGATGGGTGTATAACCTCTTTCGCTGGCTTCAAACAAATGTTCTTGAAACGATTTTATGAGGGAACCAACGACATGACTATGTCTGCTCTCATCAAAATCAAACAACGACATAATGAAACTACTGAACGTTTCATTGAACGGTTCCGTCGTGAAGCACTCAAAATGCCTTCGGAACTCCAGATACTTTGACTATAGACACTTGCAAATCAAACTTGTTGCCTATAATCAGCATGTGGACAGGATCAACACAGTTCCAGGATTGGCCTTCTTTCATAATGAACGCTAAAGCGACAGAAGAGAGCGCTGACAAATTCAAGCAATTACGCATTCAAATGCCTAATCTTGACAAAGATAACCGTGCTGCACCAAATAATAATGGCCGTCAGAACAATCGCAAGAGCAAGGAACTTTGGCCATTAATCTCAAAGGCAAATAAGCCCTAGCCATCAATGTAAATCAGCCAACATCTACCCCAACAGCACCACCACTACGGGCACCCCGTTCAAAAGAAAAATACTCTTTCGATGAAGATGATATCATGAGTATCTTTGATTGCCTCATCAAGAGCAATAAACTCCAACTGCCAGAACCTAAACGGCCAGATGAAGTTGGTAAGACTAATCATCCTAAATATTGTGTTTACCACAGGTTTATTGGACATCCAACTCGAGCGTGCTATGTGCTCAAGGGTAAAATTCAGGAGATGGTCAATTCCGGTGCAATTACTCTCCAACAAGACGAGAAAATTGTAACGGCTAATGTCGTCTCTTTACAGTTTGGAGATTTTCCAGCTCAACTAGTGCAGGACGGTGTCATCCCCATCCCGAGAACTACTCTGGAGATTGTTAATCTTTCACCTGCACGAACAGATGGTCTTGTTCCTCTGTCTACTGATAGAGGGGAGATTATATGGATCCATCCAGATTTAGTGGCGGATTTTGAAACACCATCTTCTTCCACAAAGTCCAAGAAGGCCACTAAAAATAAATTATGTCATATGATTTCATTTGGTGAACATTATCTTCCACCTCTAACTGCTACCTTCATCTCGGCAGCAGATAATCCTTCTTCTTCTACTGATAAGACAACATTGTCAAAATCAGAAGCCAAATACCAACCAGCTTTCCATCTATATAGTCCACAATCTCGTGAACTCATGACGAAAATGGGATATGATCTACAAAAGGCATCTGGTTTGAATCATGGAAAGGGATCTCCTGTACCTCTTTCTCTATGTCTTTCTCATAACCGATCTCGGGTTGGTTTGGGTTACTGGACAAACTCTCCATCTTGCCAAAAGAAACCTTCTAGAAATAAGATCTAGGCAAAGAGTTGCAATATGGTGTCCTTTGAGCTTGTATCCGAAGAAGAAGTCTTAACTGGTACCAGGTCTGGGAAACCTTACCTAAAAGACTATTCAGAAGGTCAAGAAAACCATGCTCCATTCTGGAGGCTCCTCAAGCATCATCTTCTCCTGCTATCAATAATCCATCATCTTCGTCACCCCAAATAGAGCCAACTCTTCCCAAACCGACGACAGCCGACAAAGGAAAACAGCATGTTCGTTTCGACAAAGTATTGAAGAAGACTTCAACTTTGGGACTTGAGAAGCCATATAACTTTGATATACTGGCTCAGCTGGCTAATACTCCGGCAAGATTGTCAATTTTTGAGCTACTCCGACTTTTTCAAAGGAAACTCGAGAGACATTGAGTGAAGCTTTGACGCAAGCTGATACTTGTCTAGCACTTCTCAAGAAACCAGAGGATGAGCCTATAACATGCCTTCATTGTCATACTGAGATGGAACTAATGCCAAACATCACCTTTACACAAGATGATACGTTGTTGGAAGATAATCGTCATGATCGACCCCTCTACTTCACGGGATATGTTGATACCATGAAGGTTGATCGTATCTTGATCGATCATGGGTCTGCACTTAGCATCATGCCAAAGACTCTACTAGATGCATTGAAGATTCCCGTACACAATCTTTCAACAACCATCACGACAATCCTGGGATTCAATTCTGGAAGAAGTGAACCTTTGGGAAAGATTCGCCTGAAAGTTCAAATAGGCAATCTTCGTACGAAGGTTACTTTCTACGTGATTGATAATCACGGCTCTTACAATACTGCTGGGAAGACCCTTTCTGCATGAGCATAACATTGTACCATCCACTTTACATCAATGCTTCAAGTATGTGGATGTCAATGGAGAAGTCCAAAAAGTAGCCGATTTAAATCCTTTCAGGGACATTGAAACATATTTTACGGACTCTCGGATGTACAAGGAGGAGTTCAGGAAGGTTGTATTGGCAATGGATAGTGAGGAAGATCAGAAACATACTTCAAAAGATGTTCTCATGATCCCCGTCAAAGGACGTGCTACTCGTCCCTCTTCTTCTCAGTCATTGACTATACATCTTTCCTCTCATAACAAACAACCTCCTGCTGTAGAAAGGGAACAAAGGGAGCTCACCTCTTCTGAGCCTCTTGTTATCGACCTTCGTCGTAACAAATCTTCTACTTCTCCTCCTCCTCCTCTGGTTATCAACCTTACTAGGCCGTCTGTTAAGGCTAAGAATCATGTTGTAAATGATGATGTACAAATCAATAAAGTAGCACCTCCTTTACAGTATACTGATGTCCTTTATTATACTCGATGTTATTTAAAAATGTTAGATAACTTCGAACCACTTGCCATAGGAGCAGTTGAAGCTTCCCAAAACGAAGTATTGCTCGAGCCAATGCAGGACTCCTTCCTAGTTCCTTCCAGGAAGAAAGATAACTTCCTATACTTTTTAGTAAAGGAACAGAACAGAAGATCACACCTGACAGTGAAGAAGAAAATCATGATAACGGAAGACTTCAACTACGTCGTTATAGTCAACAATTAAAGAACACCATTCAAAAGATGGGCTATAATTTTAAAGCTGGTCTCAATGGCGGCAAAGGAAGGCGAACTCCTATTCGTATTCCTACTCCGAAAGAAAAATCACAACAATACATAGCAAAACGAAGCGGGGATTAGGTTATACTTCACCAACTCCGACTCCAGGAGCCTCTGAATCCGATGAAGAAGAACGATCTAACTCTTCTGATTCTATCTCATGGGATTCAGACACCAGTGTAGGACATGTCCATCGCGTGACTCTATCTTCCAATATGGTGATCGCCGAGTTCTCGAAAGATGACGAAGACTTTGTCGAAGCCTCTGAATCTGATCCTTGGGCACAAAGGATATATACTCAATGGGAGGCTTCGTTGTGAGCAACATGAGCCACCTACTGAAGATCAGTTGGTTCAAGTTAATATTGGAGATGAAACTTTCCCAAAACCGATATTTGTCAGCAAAAGCCTCCCTGAAACAGATAAACAAGAGTTTTGGTATTTCCAGAGTCAGGAATACCCTTCCTCTCAAAATCTCCAATGGAGTCTATATGAATCATCAATTCTGTCTTTTGAAACCCAGCTGTTTTAAAAGATCTCTTTATGATAAACCTATTATCACAGATATCTCTTCTTTTTAGACATGATATCCCGTCTTTAAGTCCTAACCGATTTGAAGATCATCAATAAAAAAAAAACGAGTTCACGTCCACATAACCTCTGAATTCTATTTTTTATATCAATAGATTCACTTCCACATTATCTCTGAATTCTATTTTTTATATCAATAGATTCACGTCCACATTATCTCTGAATTCTATCATCTATATCAGCGACTTATTACGTCCACATTACCTCTGATAAAGTCGTCTTTTGAAATGACAATATTCTGAGTTATATTCTGTCACGTCAACATTACCTCTGAACAGATATAATTAATATTGTTATTTTCTTTTAGAGGATATGTCATGTCCGGTACCTCTGAACATATTTTTCTATCCTTATCTGTTATATCTACTATAGGTATATAATAAGTAATATGATCACAAAAAGAGCATTATTTTATTGCCATAATGTTCAAAATGTCAAAAAAAAGGGAGTACATCATTTGAAAAGGCAAGAAGATAAAAAGATCCTATAGACTGCTTCATTGGGGAGGCTGAGTGCTGAGATCAATGATTAATCTTTTTAAATTCTCAGCCCTCTCTACTCTGGAGTCAAGTACCCTTTGTCTTGCAAGAGCTCTCCCGGATTCTGGATCAAAAGGTTGCAGCGTTTTTGCTCGACATTCCAGTTCTGCACCTTCAATTTGGATAAGTGCATCCCGTTGCCTCCTCAGGTCATCTAATTGGCTCGCAGCAATTTAATGCATCCCCAATACTTCTTCTTCGCGTCGTCGAGCTGCTTTAACTGCTTCTTGAAGCCGAGCCATTTCGATTTCTAGTTCCTGGAGACGAACTTGATATTCAATAGCTTCTCTTTCTTTCTCCGCAGTTTCAGTCTTATAGATTTCAACAGAAGAAGTTGTCTCGACAATGCGAGATTCCAATTCTGCAGAACGCCTTGAGAAAGCTACCACAGAAGCTTCAAACTCTGCTTTCCGTATTGCAGCTTCATGAGCCAGCGCCTCGCATTCAGCATCTACGAGTTTCTGGATGTTTCCTCTTGTTAGGTCTTTGTAAGACTTGATCGATTCTTCAAATTCATTCAAAATATGATCTAAGTAATTGACTCTATCCATATCACCGATCTAACGGATGGCTCCAATAATGAAGGAAGAAGGGCCCCTTACTGATTCATAAGGTTGATCCTTTTCCATGACCATTTGAATTAAAGGCTTCAGAGAAGTGAAGAAAGCATTAGTATTAGCTTCGACAACAGCTTTATTCATTGCTGAGATCCCTGGGGTAGCTACTTCTATTGGAATTCTTGTTTCCGAGGTAACTGGTGGAACTACATATTGTACACCAGGAGACCCGAGTACTGGCATTATAGAAGAACTCCCCTCTCCAGTTTGGGTCCCCATATCCAGAGGAGCCATGGTCGAGCTGAAACTGTAGGTGGTTGATGCAGCTTTTGCAAGCATCCCCACAGGACCTACTATGATCAAGATACACAGTCATTACATATAAATTACAGGGATTAAGGTAAATAGAAGTCAAAATTTTATCTGATCATGGCAATACATATGGAGTTTCACGAGGCATGTCAAGATCAGAACGAAGTCTGGCCATGGTAATTTCAGACACAGCTGCCTGACTACTCCCAGCTTCGGAACCGCCTGATAAGAAACGGCTGCTTCCGGCCCCTGATTCTGCCTGGTTAACTGGGGGAATCTCCTCTGGATCCCTAACTTCAAATATTTATTCAGTAGGGTCTGAGTCCCTGCAACCACAGTGTTGGGATTTTCATCATTCCCAACATTTTCAAGAGCCGTAGTTTGATCTTCTTTATCTTCAGGCTCATTAGTTTTCGGGCTCGGATGTCCCTCCTCAATAATGGATTTTCTTCATCCTCAACAGTCATATGACATTTTTCAGTTGATACTAGGGGTGAGCAAATACCGACCGATACAGAAAAATCGACCGAATACCGATTGAAAATACCGAAAAACCGAACCGAAAATATGTACCGATACCGAATTGCCGAACCGACTAAAATATGGTATAATGGTAGTGGTAACGGTTTGAGTGTAATACCATACCGAAAATACCGAACCGAACTGATCATATATATGTTGTTCGTGATTAATTTTATACTACTCATTTTTATTTTTATCTTTGTTTTAATCAGTTTCTTATAACTTAGAATGGATTTTAATGGACTTGAAGTTATGTCAAGAATGCCGAGAATTGAGTTTTTGATCTTTTGAGCTTATGTTTTTGTATTCTCATAGAATTTTGAAGTAAATTTTGGTTACTTAAACTTATACTAAAGATTAAACTTAGTGACAACTTTTGATCTTTTAAGCCCATTTTTAGGTGTTTGCAACTTGTTACATATTGTTCTAATAATTTTGATGAGTAGTTTGGTTGGTAGAGGCTTGACTTTGAAATTTAATGCTTCCAAAAATGTAAAAATATATATTATAGGTTAAGAGGTTCTACAATATTAAGTGTGTTGATTGACCAAATGTTAATTGGTAAAATACCGATACCGAACAAAACCGACCGAATACCGATTTAACCGAAACCGAAAAAACCGATTCTAAATGGTACGGTATTGGTATTGATATTTTAAATACCGATTAAAAAATACTGAAAAATCCGATCAAATATCGACCGAATATACCGACGCTCACCCCTAGTTGATAGCAGTGGGGCATCTACTGGAACTGGTTCTTCTTCGGCAATACTTGCGGAATTATCTCCGATTGATACATCGCCATAGTCACAATGTAGGAGGGCGTCTATCATCTCTCAATCTTCTTGAGAACGAGTGGGAGTTTGGGTGGCTGGAAGATCGGCAGCTCCAGCTTGAGATTCTATAGGAGGCAACTCTTCTCTGGAGGGCTCTGGGACATTTGGAGTAGGGGATGACAATGTTACTCCTGCTGCAGCCAGGGCAGTTATGGAAACAGTTGTCCGTACAACTTGATATCCTGGAATTGTCTCAGTAGTAATTGAGATTGGAATATCAGTTGCTGTAGTCTCTGCGAATGAAAGAAAATAATATCAATACTTATCATTCAGATATCAAAATTTGCTTAAAAGCATAGAAATTACCTTTGTGAGAGGGTGGATCCTCCTTTGAGGGTAATGATATGTCAAAATCCCTTTTGAGGGAGGAAGCGTCAATGGTTTGACGTTCTGCTCGAGTCACCAACAATTTTCTTCTAGCCTTCCGTAGTAAAGGTGCAGGTGCTACAGGTTCTTCTTCGACCTCATCAAGGTCATCTGGTATTCTGAGCACTTCTCGGAGGACTCCACTATGTTTTGGAACTGAAGGAGTTATTTCTCTTTCCCCAGGAGAAGTTCCACCATGTATCCACCATGTATCTGCTTCGACTGAGACCGAGTTGTCCTGGTGGTAGGCTGTTCACTAATCATCAAGTAGTCTTCATCTTCTTCTTCCCCGGTACTTTAGAAGAAGAATGAAGATCATCATGACGCGAAGGAACAGAGGGATCTACAGTCTTCCTTTTCCTAAGTCCCTTGGCAAGAGACTTTTCCTTTTGGATTTTTAATGATACATCCAACGGCTCGTTTATTTCATCTAAAAAGCCTACAAGAGAAGCCTCCAGAGGATCATCGGCAGGGTCTCGATCTTCTGCATCCCTGAAAGATTGTACGGCATGAACTCCAGCTTTCGATCGTTTATCACTGGCAAAACTGTGGGCCAGATGAAAGTTTTCGGCAGAAGTGTTTGTCGAAGTATAGAAATTCGCGTATGTGTATAACATACGCGGACCCTGAGCAAGATTATGGGGCATTGAGAATATAGCCTTAGTGCCTCTGGCATTATAATATCTCCAAGCCCTAGCACCATCAATCCAGAAACCTTTGGCTTGAAGGCAGGTAGTGGCGTTTCCCACATGCAGCTGGTCATAACCAAATTGCCGAGCGAATCGACTTGGCAAATATGGTTCTAGAAAACACTCTTCCTCAAATCGATATACTAGATGAGACGGACGGATTGTCTTCAACCATGCGAAAATAGTCGGGGACTGACGGAGAGATGGTGCTTCTAAGTCCATCAGTTGTGGAGGAAAATTCTCATATCCTGGAGGAGGGGGAACACATTGAAATCTCCACCCAGATCCTCGATTCAAAGCTCGTCTGCATTCCGAAAGTGCGTTTATATTCCAACAAGCATTGGAATAACGCCTGATGAAGTTGCCTCCAACTTCACCCATGTCAGGGTCCATCAAACTGGGATGGTGTCGCAATAACCACCCGAACAAATAAGTATATGACATTTCAGTGCGGGGAAAATCCGACCGAGCATCCTTATCATGCAGCATAGTGTCTACAAAAGAACGCAGTCCTGCGTTCAGGCGACAAGTCATCGCTGAAAGAATGTCCATCTTGTGGCCGAATACTAGACGCACAGCAGAAATAATACGCCTCTGTGAAATCTATCGACTGCACTGGCCCCTGGAACTACAAACCGTCGCAGCCATAAAGCAAGAAAACCTACCAATTGGGCTTCTTTTGACATGGGTCTGTAACCCTGTTTGAGATAACTCTCAATAGTAGTACCAGTTTTGAAGGGGTGCCAATCCACATCCAAGATGTTATCTGTATGCTTGGACTTTTCCATCAATTTGTCTATGTCGCTACGACTGAGTGGTTGGAAGAAACAAGGATTGCAGGCTTGACTTTCAACAATCTTTTCTTCATGAGCATGGCCTAAAAACAAATACGGCAACCACTTGGTTGTATAACAAGTCCCTGCGGAGGCACTTTTGTAGTAAAGGGAGCATATCTTATAATGGCATAGAAGCTCCTCGAACACAGCCACCATCTGAGAGTTTTCTGTAGAAAGGATATCCAGTTCCTCATTAGTGGGTACATACTCTTCATATAGGTTGTTACCCATTGGAAGATGTGAGAGATATTTCATCTCATGAAATGCAAAACCAATTTCCCCGTGAGGGGTCATGAAGGTACAAGTTATGTCATTGTATCTTTCAATCAGAGCCAAGAACATATGAGTATTTGGGCGGAAGCCATGAACAGTAGTCCAGATGGCCTCATAGAGTTCTAACTCAAGAAGTTTATCCTTGAACTGATCTAGAATCCAGGTTACTAAGCTGCTCCAACGTTTCATGTCTAGGTTGACTAGGCCTATTAAACGCATGGCATGATCTGGGTATTTTCCTTCAGCTTTAGCAAATGTGTTTGCAAAGATGGGCACCCTGACGGGAAGAAGCATCGATGAATCTTCTGGAGGTATACAACTCGGCTTCAAGCCCCTGAGATGAGAACTATACCTGTCTGAAGTACTGTAAAATAGATCATTGTTCTGCGGACCTAACTTATAACATATTCTTCCGACTCTGGCTTGCTGAATCGGAGTCATGTCCCAGACCATCCGTCGAGGGTGACTGGAGAATTCATATCGGGACAAGGACAAATGTCTTGCCATCTCAGTCAGATATGTAATTCTGTCCTTACGTTGATAAATCCTTTCTTTCTTGGTCTTTGGTTGAGATGTTTTCTTCACTGCATCTCCAAATAGGAAAGCTGGTTTCTTATGAGTCACATTATCTACACTTTCCAAAGGTTCGCCATTCATCAGACATAACAAAGAGCTGCTTTCTTGAGCAGTGAGAATGGCCCTTCTGGATTCAGGTGCATCATATTGAGGATATGAGACATGAGATAAGTCTTCTTTATATTCTGATACAGTGAAAGCTGAAGCATATTTCTCAGCATCAAGGTCTTCTCTAAGATCAACTACAAAAGAGAAGAACAACAAAGAGTTAATCTCAAAAAGATGGAACAGAACACACAAAGAAAAGATCTATGTTGAGCGATATCCATGTTGCGCAACATCTATATTGTGCGATATCTGCATTGCGTGCAGTATCTGTGTTGCATTGCGTAGTATCTGCATTGCGCGACATCTATATTGCGCATGATTTCAAGTTGCACTACTTGTTATGTACATTTCGCACAAAATCAGAAAGTATGAATTTGAAAATCGCGCAACACAGTGCGTAAATAGCAACCAAACTCTAAAAAGAGAAGGCACGAGTTGTGAAGTATGTCCACACTCTAAAAAGAGGTAGTGCACGTTGTGACACGCACAAATCGACCAAAACCCTAAAAAGAGTTGGTCAATTCAATCGACGTACACCTTCAAGTGCCGGGTTGGCTCTTTCAGTCCTTGATGACGGTGGTGCATATTGAAGCGCTTTCGTTCGTGGTGCACGGGATGAAGATTTAGCAATGGCTTTTCCTTTGGCAGCAGGACTTCTTTGGCGCCATTTTGACGATCGTCGGGAGAGCTTCGAGAGTTTGAAAGAAGAAGATGAGAGAGTTTTAACTTTCGATAAAAAGTTAAAAATTCTCTTTAGTTGGCTATTTATAGCTTTATAAGGCTGAACCGCACAACTTATGCTGGAGAAGCGGGCTCGAGTTGATTGGCGGGACTCAGACAGTTGACTGGCGCAATCCAAACAAAACTAGCATAAATTCAAAGTATTTCAAAACCTTGAAGTATTTTCAAGTTTCGAAAACTTTGAAGGGGGTCTTGTAGAGCTAAAAATTAAGCTGCGCCACCTATTAAAGTATTTGATCATCAAATGGCGCCAAAACATTATATTGCGGCAAAACATCAAGTTGCGCAGCATCAGGTTGCGCCAACGTCAGGTTGCGCAGGATATAGGTTGCGCGAGAACTACGTGGCGCACTTCCTCGAGAAGCTGTAACGGCATCATCATTACCTGACAAACTGACAGCACGGAGATTAAGAAAAATTCGTTCAAATCCCGCGCAACGCGGCGCTCGAGAAAATTTTGTTAGCATGTAACTAATGCTGACAGCTGGTTCGCGCAAGTCACTGTATGGCGCGAAGATTAATCAGTACAGGACAAAAACAACCTAGTCAAAGGCGCCAGTTGTCCAGTTGCGCCCATGCGCAGTCTGACAAGTTGGCACCACTTGATCAATTCTTATTTTTAACAGGGTGACGTGGCGCGCAAGCCACCAACTTGGCAACTTCGCAGAGCGTGCGCACTACACTGCCCATGACCATGCGCATCTCAATCAAACGATGCCACGCGTCCATAGCAGTTGGTACAACCGCTCGCGCAACTTGCTACATTGCGCCACGCGCAACCTGATGAAGCTCGCACAAGGTGATCAACTAGTGTTCAAGACAGAGTGACGTAGCGCGCAAGCCACTAACTTCGCAGAACGTGCCAACTACACTGCCCACGACCACGCGTATCTAAATTAAACGATGCCACGCATCCATAGCAGTTGGTACAACCGCTCGCGCACGTTGCTACATTGCGCCACGCGCAACCTGAAGCGCGCGCAACCCAAAATAACTGCTAAACAGTTATTTCAAGAACTTTATAAATAGAGTTTCAAATTAATCTCAAAGGATGAAGAGTGATCATAATCTCCTGCTAAAGTGATGTTGCATCCTCCAGAGGCTCGTGTCTTCGGTATCACATCGTCCAAGGGATAAAGTGATCGTCTTCTCAGATTCCTATAGTTGTACTTCCCCAGAAATCAATTGTACTCCTGTACACTTTTCTAAGTTTGTAATAAGACTTTTTGTTCTTCGCAAACAGTACGGGATTTTCTACCCAAGCTCGCATCACTCCGATTTCTAAACATCGAGCATCGATTCCCTACACACATCCAAACATTTGTCGCACGGGGTCTGAGTATTCAGCAAAGCCATCCTACGATAACTCACATTTCAACCAATTCCTCGACATATCAATATCACTCGTTCACCAAGCCATTTCGCATAGTCTATCTCTTCGAACACGTTCGACATAATCCGCCTATCAATCCTTCCAAGTCAAGCACGCTACGATACAATTTGTTGCTAAGCCATAATTCATATTTTATATTTCCTAAGTCATTTATCCCAATACACGTAATCGATCACAAGGTCATCTGACTTAATATGTCACGCCCCGATCTCACGCTAGTCCGATTATCTACGGTGGGCATGAATCACCATGCGATGCTCCCGCAGAATAATCATTCTCATCGGGGCGTAACTCTTGTTCGAGTCTAGACTAATTCATTCTCGATGCGCGGATTGGACCTACTCAATCCTCAAGTTTAGTCAAATCATCAATCGCAAGTCCAAACATCCTCAAATTTTCCTTCGCATCAAACCAACAAGTCGAGACAATCAAAGTTGTTGTGTCCTGATTTTTCGAGTTCGATCATTCCCCGACATGAATCACCATGTCAGCGCAGCGCTCACGCGGAACGATCGCCCTAAATCCGACGTGACGCATGTGCGAGGCTAGAGCTGCACTCGCACAAGACAAGATTGTCGACGTTGTGATTATCAACGCAACCATCAAGACACAATCATTTTCATCCAACATTCATCTCAATCAAAATCCTAAGTATAGCATCCAACCGAACAACAACACTTGCACGATTGTCATTCGCCGAGTCAGAGTACCCCCGAGTTATCGCATATCAATCTTTAGTACGCCTCAATACCATCGATGATATGCGTAACCTGACGATCTTCCTTTGCAACGAATTTCGAGTCGTGCGAATGATGCTATCGTCCGACTGGATAATCTCCTCGACATTCAAATTCAAGTTCGATCATTATCCCTCTTATCATTCACAACATCAATTTCCTCAAACCCAAATTCGCGTATTGTTCATCCGTCTATCTTAAGTCATCGAGCAATATTTTCTTCAAATCGCATCATTCCTTTGCTAACTCAAATCACCAAGCAACATTCAATCCAATCCTTAGCGTCATTTACGTAACTTCAAAATTCAACTTTTTCATGCACGCTATCATCCGATCGTGCTAACTTTTCGTATACGATTTTTATCGATTTCCTCGATCTAGTCATCCATTCGCACACCTTAACTTTTCTTCGATTTCAGTTTCACCTACTCAATCATTTTCGCATTTCATACTCGCGCAATCCTCAATCCCGTGCACGTTCCGTGCGCGTCAATTTCTAGGTTGTTTGAATCAACTCGTCAAATCTCAAGACTACAACTTATTCAAACGATACTCGATATACGGCTTTGCATACATGCGACACTTGCTGATAGACTCATTGACACCCCGTATCCTCAATCGATCGATCGACATTCCTGAGGCTATCGCATACACCACTCAGGGATGAAGTCATTCAACATATCCTCAACTTATCACTCGATTCACAATCTATTTCCTCGAATTTCCGTCCGAACGATAACTTAAATTTCAAGCACGCTCATCTATATCGCGCCGACGTTATCGTCGCTCGATAGTACCCCTATCGATAATCATCCCCCGTTACTCAATCAAGTCTAAATCATTCTCGTCCGACACAATTCGAATCCCGCAATCGACTTTTCTAAGGTCGACGCAACTTTGGTGTATAAGTCCAGCCCGACTTAGCCAATCGTGCTACGTGAATCATCTTTTGTTTCTTTGTCAAAAACTGTTTTCCTACGTTTTGCAAATTATTTAGACTTATTGTATGGACACCCCGTGGGACATTTGAGAGAGAGCGCACCAACGATATCAATTTGCGGAAGCAACATTCAGAGTTCGCAGAAACATCGGAGTTAAAGAATTCAATCGAAAGTCCAAGGACGTAAAGCCGTGCTCTGATACCATTATGTCACGCCCCGCTCCCGTAGGAGCGATCGTCCTCGCTAAGGCGTAATGTCGCACGAGCCTAGATTGCGCCCGTGCAAGGCGGGTTCCATAACGGCCGATTTCAGCGGCTGCGACGGGATCATCGCACAGAAGTCCCAAGCAGAGACATTGAATATGCCAGCAGAAATTTAGAACGAAACACAAGTTACTCAAAAGATGATCTTTATTGATATTGGAACAAAGGTTACAATGGGACGCAAGGCCAAGATTACAATCACTCAAGCTCACTCATCTCACATTTCAAGTCACTCAGCTCTCTCTCATCTCTCAATACAATTGAGTAGGCCAGCGGATGCTTCGGAAGGCGACGTCCATACATTATGTCCCGTATAAGTCTTGACTCCACGCGCGGCCGCACGTCTCGAATCGCCAAGGAACTACGTGCCTCGACGCATCCAAGCGAGCTCCACGCCACGAGCTTCTACATGTGCCTGCACATAAACACTGTGTGGGTGTCAGTACTCAACTGTACGGGTGGAATGAGCTCATCACCCACCTATAAAAAACCAACACGTTTGATTTACTTTGTGCAACTTGGTCCCTTTGTATTGTCTTTCTAGTCTTGCCTTAGAAATCAGTTTTAAAACAGACACCTTGGCATATTTTGTGTTTCCAGACCATCTCGTGCTTGCAACAACAACGTCAACTCATACTTTGCCTCTAGACCCCTTCTCGTATCAACGACGTTAACCTATCAAGTCGTGTTTGCCTTACGGCCAAAAATCAGAGACGCGACTACGCGATAGTACCTAATTTTCTTGTGACCGTGCTACAAATCCATCGTGTCGTGCCTCGCAACTCAGTATGACTTAACCATATCGCCGCCTAGCGGCTCTTGCTGACTTCCCTATACTTGTGTTATGACAGCGCGACCGTGCCTCATATATCGAGGTCGTGCCCTGCAACTCAATATAACATGACCAAACTTGCCCTACGACCCACCTTGACTTAACTCGCACAACTCAAATCTTACTTACGCAACTATATATCGAGGACCTAACACTCGACGCCACACCTTGTGCCAAAGCACGTCACCTAGGTTGAAGCCAAATCTTAGGCCCAACATTGTGTTCTAACTGTACACTCATTCAACTCGACTCAATCCAAAGGCACACACGCGGGTTGCCGCCATGCCGACTCATCTATATGAACTAGTCACTAGCGTCCAGCGCTATAATGGACTCTCTTTATAGCTTTTGATTAGACGGACGCCCCTTGCCAGCGCGAGTAGCGAGCTCCGCTGCAAGTCTCCGCCTAACCCGTGCGGTCATTCAGCACTATGATGTCTACCATCGAAACGGTCCCGTTGGCCGCCTGGATCGTCGTTAGAGAAACTTTTTATTTTACCTTGTACAAGTTGTCCAATGACCATGCAAGACTCGACTCAAACTGACGTCTCACACATTCTTTCTACTTCTAGTGTTACCATCTCTTTTAGCGCCAAGTTCAATACTTCTCACATCTGAGACCTCGCCTCGACGACCCACGGTCGCGAGCATTCTTCTTTCTTGTCCCTTCCTCTATTCTTGCCCTATCATTCCACTCAACTTAGGAATGCATATTTGAAAGCCCCTTTCCAAACTCAATAAATCAACCGTGGCTCGTGCCTTAAACACTAAGTCCGTGCATCGTGCCTTAAACTCACTTGAACTCTATGCGACACCCACCGTCCAAGTCATACTCTATATGACAGGCTTTATGATCGTGAAACCAAGTAATTTCGACAACCGCAGATTACGCGGGACAGTGCTTAGAATGCCTCTGATAGCTTGACAAAACTTGGCCTAACTTAATCGCACAATGATTCGACGAGCAAAGGCTGCGTCAAGCCTTGCATCGAGGGAATGTGTCGTGCACGCGGTCGACTTTAAACAACCAAGTTATTTGGGTGCCTAGACTTATGTCACAAGCCGCACGATGCAACTTAGCTCATGGGGCGAGCAAAGGCTATGCCAAGCCTTGGACGATGAGACCGTGCATGCTTTATCAAACGTTATGCGGGCGACGCCTATGACTTAGGCTAACTCTTAGCTTTGTGGCGAAGACCAACTTTTCCTTCTCCCAAGCCACGGGACGAAGGACCGAGTGTCATTTTCAAAGCACGCCGTGCACCAACTCTAAACCGACCGTTGGACCTTTCCATATTCTAACTCAATTCGACCCGTCGGAATTATTCCCTTAACTATGTGGATTCGTCTCTTTTATTATCAAGCCTACTTGTGCAAGTTGAAAACATGCGAATTATTATGTGAAGGCTAAGATGAGGCAAGTTCACCGAAACTACCCCACCTGTGCGAGGAGTCGCCTCGACCGAGCGGACCTCCGAGCAAGCCGTTGCAAGGCTAAGTCCGAACGCCGTCGACGTTTCGATTCCTCCGATTGACTGAGCAGGACGGGGCACTACAATAACAACCCCACAAGGCTACACCGCAACACAGTCCCAATCGGAAACTACTTGTTTCTCTTAACCTACCTACTGCACAACCCAAAACTTTAGTCTTGAGGCCCCCATCTTGCCGCCTTGAGGTCCCTCCTAGGCCTTTTAGTACTTTGCCACCTCGCGCCGCCTAAAAAGATGAATCATTTACCCGTTATTGATACTATGACTTATTACTTGTTTTAAGACAAAATACACCAGTGTCAATATCGAATAATATTTGTGCTTCTCTCTAGTTTTCTTTTAAGTTTTTCTTAATATACTGACCAGGAAAGAGAGCCTCAATTTCTATATAGGTCATTATTGGTCGCTATAGGTAAGGGTCAGTTTGGGATCGTTATAGGC
Source organism: Iris pallida (assembly GCA_029216955.1). Classification (NCBI taxonomy): domain Eukaryota; kingdom Viridiplantae; phylum Streptophyta; class Magnoliopsida; order Asparagales; family Iridaceae; genus Iris; species Iris pallida. The sequence goes on from JANAVB010045055.1 coordinate 73,311, forward strand.
CAAACCGATATGATGTGGTCGATATCAGCCAATACTAATATAAATATTCTTTAGTGACCTGACCGTCCATATGAGAAGAATCTCATAGCGAACACAAAATGACCCAACATAAAGATCCTGTCGAACGCCGTTCCTTCTCACTCTTTGGGTCAAAGTTCCAATTGTTATACCATGTGCCCCAATATCATCTTATCTAACTTTTAATAATCGAATTTGCTGATTAATGGGTTTAGATATGTTCATCAATGATTTTGGTATGGGTTTGGCTAACTAGTGGGTGTGGGTGTGGGACTGGATTTTGGATAGTATGATCCAATAATCCATAAACCCACTACCTATTAAGATGACCCTTCAACTTTGTAAACTCCAAGGCACTATTTTGCATGAATGACCAGATATTACTGATCAATAATTGATGGCCATAACCATCTCCATTATGGAGAAGGGTAATTCCTCCACTCGGCTAGGTGAATTATGTTTTCGTACTCAACGAGAACCAAGGTTCTAAACGGCAGTAGGCGGGTGCGTGGCGGAGAGAGTCCGCCTACTGCCTAGGCCGCCTAGGCACTGCCTAGGTGGTCGATACATTTTGAACATTTTTTACTATTTTACCACTATTTTTTGCATAATATGCATATTTTAAGGGTGTTCCATGCATAACTAAGTTGTAGAATGAAGATTTATAAAGTTTTAATTTCGTAAAAGTGAACCATAGGCCCATAATGCTTATAAAAAAATTTTGGTCAAAATATCTTGTTAGGTATTGCTCCACCTGGTGTCTGCCTACGTCGCCTCACATCCGCCTATGCCGCCAACCTTCGTTGGCCGCCTACTCCACCGCCTACCGAAAAGCGTGCGGTGAGAGACCGCCTACCGCCTAGGCGGGCTAGGCGGCCGCCATTTAGAACACTGACAAGAACTGATTGAACTGACCCACAACATTTCAGGTATTGGGGATCATGCAGGAAATCCTGAACATTAGAGGCTCAATAGAATTCAGAGGAAGAAATCATCAATTCTTTAAGGTAATCATTTTATCTAAGCTTTAGTATTTGTGAATTGTTATGAAACATATGAGAGAGTAATTTGTAACCTTTGGAACTGTATCATTGGTTGAGTACCGATGGATGCAATATATTGTCAATGTAGGGAAAGTCACGGACTCAGGATGCAATATATTGCATCAATGGTTAGACAATTTTTCAATCTCTTAAAAGCAATCAACTGATAGTTTCAGAGTGGTGGTCTAGACACCCCCTCTTAAACCTACATTAAGAATATAAACACAACCAAGATAGTAAATACAAAAAAGACGCATGAAGTACAGTTTTGTGACTGTGTCAATGCACACAAGGGAACTACTCTACTCTCAAACTAGACCAAACAATATCCTCAATAAAAGGGAGTTCAAGTGCCTCTAAGCTCCCGCTTATGCAAGGTCTGGAGAGGGTCAAGATGTACGCAACCTTACCCTATTTATATGGAGAGGTTGTTTCCATGATTAGAACCCACATCCACCAGGATGCAAGCAACAAGACTTACCGTTGCATCAAGTGTCGCCCTATTTCTAAAAAGAAAGGTATTTTAGAATACCTCATTTTAAATACCAACAGGAATCTGGGTCCTGCAAATCATGTTCCGTCGGCCTGGTCATGAGTACCTCATGACTGCCAGCCAATCAAATAGAACCTCAAACAATATCCTTAATAGCTTATGAAATTTATTTACAACAGTAACATATAACAAAATCATCCATTCCACAGGTATGTAGACAACCTGACAAACAAGGTATTAAGGTAGTCCTTTTGGAATTATTCAATAATTAGCGGCCACACATGTACCATTAATTGTGTTTGGCTATCTAAATAATTAAACCAAATTAAAGTAGTCTATTTGGAAAAAGGCTTAAGGGTGTAATTGTCATGGAAATAATGTGTAGATTCCAAAGATAAATCTAAGTTGATGAGGGGCCAAATTAGAAATATTAAAACATATAAATATATGTATTTTTAGGGTTATGGTCCCGAGTTATACGGCACTAAAGAGAATGTTTTCTCTTTTTCTCTTATGCATCCTCATCAACAGAAAGAGAGAGACAAAGGATTCAGATTCATCTTTGGCATTAAGGGTCGTAGCAAGTTGGAAAATCAAACCGCACAAAGAGAAGATTGCTATAAGATCTATCAAGCCCGACAAAGGATTCATGTACGCTTCCACATTTATTTTTGTTCTTCATCTCATGAATCAACGAGTTAATTATTAGTTCAATAATTTTTAGACTGCCCTTGTATTTTTGTCGTTGTTGTTGTTGAACAACTATATGCTCCTTTTTTAGTAGTCTGTGATGTGGAAAGATCTTTTAAAGATCCAATCTTAAACTGCACATTTATTTTGATAAATATGCTCGTTATCAAAGTTTTTAGGAGAACTGTTGTTGGTTATTATTGTGATAGAAATTGGATTAAGGTGCATTTAGAACATTTTCTGTCAAATTCTTATGATTGCATAGGCTATAAGAATTTCGTAGATAATGGCTCTAGCTTTGGGGTCTATATGTCTTCTCAGGAAGGATTTTGTTAATAAAAATTATGCATTTTTTTATAAATTTAGTTCGATAAATTCATGATTTTAGTTATGCAAAAAGCATAATAATAAAATATGGAACTTCCATGGCATTTCTTTTACGTGTTGGAATATTTGTATCATGTTCTTTATGTTGTTCTCTGGATGCATATTTTCAGTAGATTATTACATGAATATTTTATTTGAGTTATAATCATGTAAATATGCATGTACATAAAGATTTAGTCAACATTTAAATTTTGGTGTCTTTTTTTGGAACTAGCAATAGTTGTCTAACATTCTAAATAGACACATTGAAACAAGATGTAGCCAAAGTGACCTCTCTTGCGTAGATAATCTATAAGCGATGTCGGATGTTTGTGTGCGTACATTCATACGAGTATTAGCCGACCCAAAGGAAGGTTTACTTGGTCGAATTGCACACATACATGTGGTGATAAATGTGTGACAATTGTAAAATTTACATGTGAATAATAACCCGATCCAAAGATAGACTTATTATTTAACATGAATTATTGTAAATGTTTGATCATTACACCAAGTACCACTTACAATTAATATTATTGTCCAAAGACTTGATATTAACGGTGTACTAGGTATCGTGAGATGAGGTTCACCATTATTTGAACTTGTTTGACTATTATTTTTGGATTATTAATTAGAGCATGTTTGTTTTGTTGTTTTGTTCTCTTTACAGCTAATTTGCTATAATATATGCTAATCTGAATTCAATTTTCATGCTTAATGGGACAAGCTTTAAGGGCAAAAAGAAAAAGAATAAAGTTGTTGCTAGTCCAGCTAAAAAAAATATAAAACTAAGGATTATTTCTTTTGTGACAAGCCGGAAGACATAAAAAAGAAAAGTACAAAGTACCACGCATGACGTGTAAAGAAAAGTACATTTCTAAATTTGGTCTGTTCTAAGGTTAATTTAGCTTTAGTACCTAGAAACACATGGTGGTTAGATTCTGGTTCTACTACCCACATTAGTGTTTCTAGACAAGGTTGCCTGAGCTACCGAAAGCCAAGTGATGGTGAAAGATACATCTATGTGGGTGACAGCAAGTCGGTAGAGGTGGAAATAATAGGACATTTTAGGTTATTATTAGGAATCGGTTATTATCATTTGAATTTGATAGACGTTTTTTCTGTATCGTCTTTAATCCGAATTAATTTCAGTTTCCATATTGGACAAATCTAGTTATCATTGTTCATTTGGAAATAATAAGTTTAGTCCATCTTTAAATTCAAATTGGTAACGAATCTCTTAATGTTTATGATAACTTATATTCACTTGAAACTATTGCATCTTACAATGAAACCTTGCATATAAAGTCACGTGGTACTAAACGGAAAAAATAGCCTCATTATGGCACAAACGATTAGGTCACATCTCTAGAAATAGAGTTGAACGACATGTGTTTGATGGATTTTTAGATTCCTTTGACTTCATAGAATTTAATGTCTGTATTGATTGCGTAAAGGGAAGATAGACCAAAATTGTAAGCAGTTACTTTATTGGCTATGCTGACAGATCAAGGGATTAATAATTATGCAATCCCACACAAATAAAAAAAATTAAGACGAGAACTGTAATATTTTTTTACGATGTTGAGTTTGGGGGAGAAATAAAATCAGAGACATTATCTTTGAGGATGAATCGATTTTGATTCTTAATATCACTTTTGACGATGTGCAGTATCCTATACCTGTCAAGTGAATTCGGAAGTCGGAACCTCAACAAAACAATGTTGAATTATCTTACAAGTCGATGTTGAACTACCTCAACAAGACAACATAGAGACACCCCTCCAAGATGAGATAATTATTCCTGAGGAACAAACTCAACAACCTCAAGAACCGGTGTTGTTAAGATGGTCCACCAGAGAAAGAAGAAATGTAATTTCGGATGATTTTTTTATATTTCTCCAGAAACATGAGAAAGACTGTAATATTGGAAGATGATCCAATCAGCTTCCATCAGGCCATGGAAGTTCCAATTCTCAAAGTGGATTAATGCAATAACTAAGGTATATAAGTCTATGTAAGACAATAAAGTTTGGAAACCTGTCTCATTATCAAAAGGTCCGAAGCCCATTGGTTGCAAATTTAAAACCAAGAAGGATTCGAAAGGTAATGTGGAGAGGTATAAAGTACATCTTATAGCTAATGGCTTTACTTAAAAGTTAGGTATTGATTTTAAAGAGACTTTCTCTTCAACATATTTGAAAGACACTTTTAAAACAATCATAGCACTTGTTGCACATTTTGATCTTGAGTTACATCAAATAAAGGTCAAAATAACGTTTCTCAATGGTAACACTAACGAAACATTTATATGTTGCAACCAGAAAATTGTGTCGAGAGGCTCAAAGGATATGGTTTACAACTGACAAAATCTGTTTATGGACTCAAAACAAGCTTCTCGTCATGGTACTACATATTTCACCAAGTGGTTACCTCATTTGATTTTAAGATAAACACTTATTAAGATTGTGTATCACAAGTTCAGTGGGATTAGACATATTTTTCTAGTTTTGTATACGATTAAAGTACTAAATGCAAACTAGTAACACATGTCGCTAAAGGAGACAAGTTTAGTCTCAATCACTGTCCTAAGAATAGCCTTAAAACTTTAAAAAACAATAGATTCCTTGTTCATTAGTTGTAGAGAGTTTAATGTAAGTGTGTACGCGTCCGGATGTTATGTACATAGTTGGAATGTTAGACAGATATTTAAGCAAACCTGGGATGGATTATTGGATAGCAGCCAAACGGATTAACTAATTTATAGAGAACAAAAGATTATATGCCCTTTATAGAAGGTCGGATAATTTTGAGATCATAAGGTATTTCGACTCCGATTTTGCTGGATGTCAAGACAGCAGGAGATTCACATCAGGTTATGTTTACCAGTTGACTAGTGGAGAGATATCTTGGATGAGTATCAAATAGACACTCATAACTTCTTCCACCATGGCAACAAGGTTTATAGCATGTTGTGAGGCATCCATTCAGGAAATATAGTTATAGAATTTTGTCACAAGGTTGCGCCTACAGGAGGGTGTTCAAAGACCACACAAATTATAGTGTGACAATAATTAGCAATACTGTATTCCAATAACAACATAAGCTCTTATAAGTCAAAGTATAAAGTTACTATTTGCGAAGGAAAGAATTCAGAATGGTTAAGTGTTCATCTAGTACATTATGACAAACTCCATGTTAGCGGATCCGCTCACATAAGTGTTACCACTCAAGGTCTTTCATGAGCGCACTGCTCATATGCGTGTTATTTTTTTGAGGATATGACAATATAGTGAAAGTTTGTATTTTATGTATTTTGGTGCTATATATTTGGATTTGGACACATTTATGTATTAAAGTATTTTGAATATTTATCTTATCAGATATATGAAAAATTCAGTTCATTCTATTTTCATTACATTAAAGTATTGATCTCAATAAAATAGACCAGTTGAAAATAGACATGCGTTGATCACATTGCGTGTAATTCCATGCTATGCATCTATAAGGGCTGTTTGGCTTACAGAAACTGCCAAGTAAGTGGGTGTTTCTGCAGCAACTCGTCGGAACTCACGACACTTTCAGCGTTTGGTTGACGCTGCAATTCGGTGGTGCAAATGTCTAATCTTTGTAACAGTAGTTGCAGCTTCCAACTTTTTTGATGCAATCAAGTTGCATCAAAAAAGGGCAATAAG
>JANAVB010045056.1:0-19798 GCA_029216955.1 Iris pallida
ATCGAAAGAGACACTCAACGTCTTCTTCCCCTCCGCAAGCTCCGGCATCCAGAGCAACCCAAACCTTCAGAGAACCTAAAATCGTTGACAGATCGTCAACAGAGTCAACGCATTACCACTCGCTCTACCGACACAGGACCCAGATAAAATAAAAGTGTACTCCTATGACTACATCTAAGTCCTACATTGTAACACTGTTCTGTTTGTAATTGAAATTCCAACCAAAGATTTTAATGGCAAACAGTACACATTGCCACAAAAAAGAGAATTGTCCCAAAGCTAGGAGCTATAGCTCTGTGCGAATAAAAGAAAGGCACGAATGAACGTGTCATTTAACAGTTGCCATATAGGTTTGTATTGGTCCTGGACAACTTGTGCACAAGGAAACTAGATCGCTTGGGCGGTTCTTGGGGCGCCTTGAATCGTTCGGCCTAGGAGAGATTGTCTAGACACCCTGTGGTATAAGAAACCTCACTATCAAAGGGGTGTTGCATCACGTCCAAAAGCGACAAGATGAACCCATGTGTCACAGTGGCTAATCACAGGAAATGACCCGTGGACCAACATGTAGTTAGGTACATTTATGAAATCAGAGTATATTGCAAACCTAACACTAAATACAGAGACTGAATAGTATGCTTTATATCATATGCAAATTGTACTAACCTGTCTTGTGCAGGGATGACTGTCGACGATGGGTAAGAAAGATTATACAAGTGCTTTCTATTATTTATGTTTCTTATGAATTGTTAAAAAGAACCTAGACAAGTAGAAAGATACTAGTAAAAATGTTAGCTTCACATGTTGACTTAGTGTATATTTATGTGATTTCAGCCAAAAGCCGCTCGCCAGTAATAGATGTATACTGACCCACATTGTGGGCATCATTTTCAGATAGTAAGGAGACAGGGGGATTTCAGTGAGGCGCTAAAGATCGTCTAGTCCAGTAGAGCTTGTGGATCGCCTCGAAGCTATTTTTATTTCAAGTCAAGTTGCAAGTTTCATTTGAAGGTGTCATTACATTTCGAGTATATAATAAAGTGATATGATGTATGGGCATTGTTGCTATTTTGAAAAGAGTTTCAAAGAGAGATATATAAGAAAAACTATGGCATTTGAGTCGCAAGCTTTGTACCTTGTAATCCTATCAAGTTATGAATAAAACAAGTGTTTCCTTTTCCAATCTTTGTGTCCAATATTTGGTCTTCTGTAATGAAATATGCTGCATGCGTGTGTTTTGCTTTGTCTAGTTGTATTGTGCAGGTACTGGTCTTGTGCAAGCGCAACTTAGGCTTGCACAACATCACGCCTTAGCGAGGACGAACGATCCCGCAGGGATCAAAGCAAAGACGAACAACCCTAGCGGGATCGGGGCATGACAGATTGGTATCAGAGCACAGCTTTACGTCCTTGGCCTCTTGCAGATATCATTTTCAAAGAAAAATAAATAAAGTATTTTGATGGCTTCCAAAAGTCCTAATTTTGAATTATGAAAACCAATGCCCCATGCAATAAGTCCATAACAATTTATGAGACTAACAAAAGTTACACTCTTTTGTAAAGAAATCGCAAAATGAGGTAGTCAGAACCATCCTAGAGCATCAAGCTCGACCGATCTAGTAGAACGGATCTTGGTAATGATGGAAATTCAGCGCCAGGAAGCCAAGGAGCATAGCCTGGCAAAACAGGCCCAAATAGAACTCAGCGAAAAAAAGCTGAGGAATGTAGCATGGCTCAGCAAAGACAGTTGGATGCCTTGGCCCAACTCGTATCTTCACTAACGGGCAATCTTGATACAACCGCAGTGAACTATCCAACTGGCACTCCTGATATTGGGCCCGTGGAAACTGACGAGCCACAATCGGCTCGCAAGAAATCTTTTGAGCCATCGGATTTTCTCAAAGATAAGCCTCCAGAATTTGAGGGCCAGATAAGGTGATGGACTGGATCAAGATAACGGAACGTCTGTTCTCATTCATCGGTATTCCTATCAGCAAAAATGTGGCATGCGCTACTCTACAACTTCGGTTGTGGGCAGATGACTGGTGGAGGCTAAGAAACCCGAACTGCGTGCCAGAGCAAGAGACGAAAAGATTACATGAGCTATGTTTAAGTACGCATTCCTAGAATAATACCTTCCATCTGCATTCAGTCAGCAGAAGGAAGACAAGTTTATGATGCTGAAACAGGGAAGCATGTTCGTCGAAGACTACCAGTCGAAATTTTCTAAGCTTGCCAAGTTTGCAAGCATATTGATTCTGAACGAGTAGGTTCTCATGAAGAGATTTATATATGGTCTAAACGAGGACATTCAAAAGATCATTCCGAATCGGGAGTATGAATCGTATACCAAGGCCTTTGAGGCAGCCGTACAAATGGAACTGTTTAGCCTGAGGTACGCACCAGCAAAAGTTCAGATCGCTCGTAATCAATTTGCAAAAAGGTACTAAGATAGGGAGAAAAGACTGAGGGGAAAATCGTAACAGAGTATAGTGCGACTTCTGTGGCCGTCTGGACCATACCATAGAAAATTGTCGCACGAGGACCATGGAATGTAGGTACTGTGGCATGAAGGGTCACACCAAGGAAACTTGTCGCTCATTGAGCAAGACATGTTTCAGTTGTAGTAGTCTAGACCACGTTGTCAGGAATTGTCCGAAAAGAATAAATGTGACACAAAATCTTAACGATACTGAGGAGCATGGACCGCTGAGGGATCGACCGCCGATTCGAGATAACCCGCACAATTAGCAAATACGGAATGCTTGGGTTTTTAATCTGTCCACCTTACTTGATCAAGATCAGGATCGTGTTGGAGGTGAGCTTATTCTTTAAGTTTTAAGGACAAAACTTTTTCTCAGTGGGTTATTATATAGTGCCCTGCTCCTCCTGGTCCACTATGTAATATCTATGGCTTGCTAACTCAATCTTGAACTGAGTATATGGGAAAACCTTTGTCGATATCGATCAATCATGGATGAAGTGCAATGAACCTTTCGAATTAATAGATTGACTTATATTGAAATGAAACCAGAGTTTTATTGGATGTTATCTTTCGCTACTTAGTTTTGATGAATTTGTTTTCATGTTGGTTTTCGATGATTTCATTTTTATTGTTCGCTTTTATCCCATTGCGCATTCATTCCGAATCTTGAGAGAAAGAGACCGAAGTAGGCTAATCAAATGTTGGTGCCAATGTAGGATGCGTGAACGGTGCGTGAACGATGCGTGAAGTCCTTCATTCTCTCGAACAAGATTCTATTTTTGTGAATTGTTTTAACCGGGCTAGCATTTGTCAAAGGGGTATTGCATTACGTCCAAAAGTGACGAGCTGAACCCATGTGTCACAACAGCTAATTACGGGAAATGTTGTCTAGACACCCTAAGGTACAAGAAACCTCACTATCAAAGGGGTGTTGCATCACGTCCAAAAGTGACGAGCTGAACCCATGTGTCACAGCGGCTAATCACGGGAAATGATCCGTGGACCAACATGTAGTTAGGTGCATTTGTGAAATCAGAGTGTATTACAAACCTAATACTAAATATAGAGACTTAATAGTATGCTTTATATCATATGCAAATTCTGCTAGCCTATCTTGTGCATGGATGACTGTCGGTGATAGGTAAGAAAGATTATACAAGTGCTTTCTATTGTTTATGTTTCTTTTGAATTGTTAAAGAAACCTAGACAAGTATTAACATCACTAGTAAAAATGTTAGCTTCACATGTTGACCTAGTACAAATTTCTGTAAGTTCGGCCAAAAGCCGCTCGCCAGTACAAGATGTGTACTAACCCACGTTGTGGACATCATTTTAAGATAGCAAGAAGATAGGGGGATTTCAGTGAGGCGCTAAAGCTCGTCTAGCCCAGTAGAGCTTGTGGATCGCCTCGAAGCTATTTTTATTTCAAGTCAAGTTGCAAGTTTCCTTTAAAGGTGTTTTTATATTTCAAGTATGTAATAAAGGGATATAATGTATGGGCATTGTAGCTATTTTGAAAAGAGTTTCAAAAAGAGATATGTAAGCAAAACTATGGCATTTGAGTCACAAGCTTTGTACTTTGTAATCCTATCAAGTTATCAATAAAAAAAGTATTTCTATTTCAAATCTCTGTGTCCAATATTTGGTTTTTCTGTAATAAAAATGTTGTGTGCGTGTGTTTTGCTTTGTCTAGTTGTATTATGCAGGTACTGGCCTTGTGCAAGCGCAACTTAGGCTTGCACGACATTACGCCTTAGTGAGGATGAACGATCCCGTAGGGATCAAAGCAAGGACGAACGACCCTAGCGGGATCGGGACGTGATATTGGGGATTCTCCTGCATTAGGGTTACCATTAGTGAGGAGTTTGGGCTCTCTTGTTCCTATTTGAAGGATTTCTCCTTTACATTTTAATTTGAATTAGGGAAAATCCAAGAATAGGATTCTAGGATTTGTGAAATTGGTAAATTAGATCATACTAGGGATTTAGAACATATGGGTGTGCTTTGGGTCAAGTTTGGATCTATTTGGAGTGCGTATCACGAGTGTATCAGATACGCACGCCAAGTGTTTAACAAAATGACCAAGAGAGCACCAATGCCCTAAATTTTAATTTAAATATTGTTTTGGGTTTGTAATTACTATAAGTTATCTATGGTATTTTTATCTAGTGAATTAGAGTGTATTTGATAGATTAAATATAGATTTGGGGGTTGTGGCTTAAGTGGATTGTATGTGTGTGGTTGTGTGTGGACTGTATTTATTGTTGGACCAGATTTGTACATATGTTCAGTCCAATTATACCTTGTTGTCTGTCATGCAAATGAGTTCAGTCTATTTCCTTGTATTGGTCAGTTCATATTGCCTTTAGATATCAGTCCCCTCATTCACTATATGTTCAAACCACTATACCTCTTAAGTTCAGTCTCCTCATCCATCATATAAGTTCTACCCACATCTCTATTTGATCCTTCATAATGTTCTAAATGCCCAGTCCCATTATATATATTTTATTTCTATCCATACTACCTTGATGTCAGTCCTTACCTTGATGTCACGCCCCGATCTCGGAGGATCGAAAACTAGCCACTGGACGTGATGTCATACAAGTCTAGATTGTACTTGTACAAGGCAAAACCATTACAGTTCCTGGTATTTCTCAGAAAACAATAACAACGCAGCAAAATCAAGCAGATAAATTGAAGTCACACAAGATATGAAGAAATGTATCTCTTTACTGATAATGTCAATGGATTACATGACTTACAACGGAATACAGGGTTTACAACTGATTACAAGACTCTTGAATAGCCAACTGAATATATACACTTGCCCTTTAGGCTACAACTGAATATGCCAACTTCTTACAATGAACCTGCCAATTGGCTATAATCTCACTGGTACAACTGAGTTATATTGTTCCATACATTATGTCCCGTATAGCAGAAGACATCGTCTTGAAAGAAGAGCTTCTGCACATCCATCCGAATCATCGATGCCAAGCACTGATCAAACGATTTCCTCCATACGCGAGCACCTGTAATATTGCCCACAACGTGGGTCAGTACATCATCAATGTACTGGCAAGCGGTGTTGGCCCAACTCACCTAAGAAGACAACACTAAGTAATCATGTTATAGAACATTATTAACAATGGTCTTTCTCGTTGCCTTATCAATTTTATGTTGATAGCTGACAAGAAGTAAAGCATACAAATCTCATAGCCAACATAATTCAAAGCATACAGTTATCACCCTTTGGTGATTCTTACCCACGGTCGTGTAGCCATTCCTGTACATTTATAATACTTACTCAGTCTGCACAAGACATTATTAGGAATAATATCATGATTCAATATAATTATCATCGTTCAGGTGATTCTTACCAACAATCGATATTCTTCCCTGTATTTGAGTAATAACTTACTCTTCCTGTATAAGACATTGTTAGCACTGGACCTATCTATATGAAGGTCACTGGCGATACGCCATCTTGGACCGACTTCCAAGTATACGGTGCCTCTTGTAGTGCGGGTAGCCAGCCCTTCTGATGGTCTCGTATACCGATGCCAGTACATCGGCACCAATCCTTGTTCCCCTAGGATGAATCGGGTTCGTGGTCTCAGATTACCGTTCAAGGAACTACCTTGTCGACAAGTTATCCATGACCATACAAGTATATGCAACTTATCTATAAAGAAATATATAATACATGATAAGGAAAACTAAGTACTTCAGCCACCATTCTCATTTGTATTGACATCTTTCTCATTCCAGGGTCTTGGCATAATCAACATTCTATATCGGCGACAGGATAATAGAATGTTATTACCCAATCTCTTTTCCATATCTTTGATACCATATATCTTTCCAACCAACTCAACGTACTCACCGCCCAATTTTTGTGACTTAGTATCTGTTTTAGCATACATTCATTCGGACATAATTCAAGCATACTCACTGCTCAGTTCTTGGTTCTTAAAATATGTGTTACCATATATTCGTCGAGCTGTCTCGATATACTCACCGCCCAAGTATTTGGGAATTTGCCTTCACCTGTCATGTAATTCATCACAACATCGTACAAGCATACAGTTCATCGAGCAACAACAATTTAGGGTCAAGTGATTATTTATCTTTTATTATCTTTCCGAATTCCACGCAAGGTGTTATTGAGCAACTCAACAAGAAACATAGCGTACTCATCCTTATTTTAAGCGTGTAGCTAAAGGATCTTCGAAGGGTTCAACACTACTCATATTCATAAGACGATTCCTGTCACGATCACATAGCCTTCCAAGCGATCCTTCGCATAATCCCAAGTCCAACAAGGCTACATCGAACCAACCATCCATCGTAAGGCATCTTGTGGGTCAGAGCACTACAATTTGCATTTGTGCAGCCTCCAAATTCTTGTGCCGTCAGCTGTATCTGTCCTACTTAGCATGTATCAGTCCATATACTCCTTGAGTATCAGTCCCATTCTAAATTGGTATCAGTGATTGAGATAGGAGGAAATTAATGTAGCCTATATGGTTCAATCTTAGTGTTCAGACCACCCAAATTGATCAGTCCACTGATTTCCTAACAATACTTTATTCAGTCCCAGACTGACATGTGAAGTTCCTTCTTAACCTACATCTCATAATGTATCAGTTCCCCAGTTTCTAGTAGGTTCAGTCCTAATGTGATGTTAAAGTGTGCCACATTAGGGTCTATCCTGCATATCATTTGCATATTGTCCTTGCCTTCTTTAGTCAGTTCCAAATTAGACTGCGTAGTCCCTCCATATTAATTATAGATAGGGAGTATATGTATGAATATATATGTGTGTGTGTGTGTATATATATATATATATATATATTATATATATATATATATATATATATATATATTGTTCAATCCCTCCATATTAATTGTGTGAGTATATATATATATATATATATATATATATATATATATATATATATATATATATATATATATATATATATATATATATATATATATATATATATATATATATATATATATGATGTTCTAATGGTTTGATAAGGATTGAGTATGGTATCATAAATTTTACTATAGGAAAGGTAGATGAATAGGAAATAGTTATGTTTGAATCTATGTTAGGAATATGTTGATACCGCAGTATCTAGTTAACTAATCTAGTCTAGTTAACCAAAACCCTATAGTTGACTAATATTGACTAATTAGACCAGTTTGACTTTAGAGTTGACCAATTGACTAAGTTGGACCTAGTTTGACTTCTCTGATCTAGAAGTGGCCTAGCAGCATATAAATAACATATTTAAAGCTATTGTTTATTCTAGAGCAATTTGTAACATTTCTATGACTCTAGTTCAAATACCGATACACAACTGTTGTTCAGGATAACAGGCGAGTACACTCTCTGATTGTTTTCATCATGATAATATTTATATTGCCTGCTTTATACTATTTTACTTGATGCTAACACATTGTTAACACGGATTGGTACTATATGGATCTTGTCACGAGATGTTATTCCCTTACCGGTATATCGGGTATTCCATGTTCATGTACTTTATCGTGTACATTGTGTACTCCTTATATGCGTGTCATTCATGTGCTCTCATGTACTATCATGTGCTCCATGTAAAAATAATAATTGTGTACGTAAAGTATCATGATCGGATCCTTGTGTATTGATTGGGGCCGGGGAGTAGAAGTGGTTATGTGATTAAATCCCCTAGTGTACTCATGTATATGTCGATTATACCTTCACGTATAATGGAGTTACCATAGATTACTCATGTGCAACCTAAATCAATCACATAACTGTCTTGTGCTCTGAATCACTTATATTTATTATAGTTCATATATTCTCTATCCTATTTATGTACTCAGTTTCCTTATCTATATTTCATATACTTTTGTACTTCTATTACAGCATGTCATATATCTTATTCTATTGCTAGTTCTATATTTTCTAACATGCAATGAAACTTCTTTCAGATTTATGTATTTCGCTCCAATCCTGACTGGATATGTTGACAAAATTTTACAGAGAACTTGGAGGATTTCTGCACCACTTACTATGGCGTAGACTTAGACCACACTTGCGACCTAGATCACCAGGAGGATCCAACTAGCCTAGAGGAGACACCAGTAGTGCCTAGATTAGATTGGTAGGACATTATCTGGATTTGTCTCCAGTTATCTTATGTTATGTTATTATTTCATATACTCTGTGTGTTGTGTTGATAACATTTAAACTTAATTATTTTTGGCTTGTGTCATACTTTTTGACATTATTTCTATTCTATATTGTGATGTTACTCCTCCTTAGATATTTGTGATTGAGTTGTATCTTTCTAAGATTGTCCTCTGTATGGAGAGTATATATATTGACATGTACATTATACTGTGTTATAGTTGTTGTTGATACCTATAAAAGCGTTCTATTGCCGACACTGCGACGTAGGCTGGACGTATCCACGGTCTCGTACCCTTTCACTGGGTGCGGGTCGTGACACACACCAAAGAATTTTCTTCCAAAAGTGGGAGAAAATTTGGGAAAGGTTACTGTTTTAAACCTACAAGTATATGAAACAATTTATTTTACTCCAATTAAAATTAAAATGACCGATATTATTTTATTATTTAATACACGTTTATCAAACGGGCCCTTTTACTATAGTATCTAATTTTTTTCTTTCCCATTTTCAATGATATTTTCACCAAAATAATTAAATTGAGGGTTATTTAGTAATAGGGTGTAGCCTCCCTTCCCGGAATTTTGAAATTTTTTATTTATTTTAATTAAAATGGTGATTTTTAGTTTTTTATGAATAATTATTTTGTTAATTATTACGGTAGATGATTTAAGCCATGGTTGAGATTTGGAGTACAAGGTGACTAGGAATTATGGCACGGATAGTGCAGTGACATGCTTTGACTAGTGTATTAGCCCTGGTAGAGAAGGCCGAGCCATAGTGATGTCTTAACTAGAAAAACCAGGCCAAGTTGCGACGTAACCCTTATCGAAGATTATTTATTTATTTAATTATAATATTTAGTTTTAGGGAACCCGGTTGTACCAAACTAGTGCAAACTGGACCCAAACCAAGCCCAAGCCTATGTAGACCTACTTTTAGGTATGTACAAATATTTTCTAGCTTTTTGGGTAGACTTAACGATATTTCCTAGATATTTGGTTATTTATACAAAATGGGTTTTATTATTATTATTATTTATTGAGATTGTTATCTAATATTATTATTTTATTGTTATATTATTTTATTGTCTAATAAATATAATGTATATGTGTATATGAATATATATGATGTACATGTATCTTTGTATGTATATATAAATATATATTAATGTGTATGTGTGTGTATATATATATTAAATATGTATTGATATATATATGTGACTATATATACAAATAATATATATATAAGTGTGTGTATATATATATGTATATATATGTATATAAAATACGTGTAAGTATATATAAATAAATATATGTATATGTATACTTATACTTGTATGCATACATGAATGTATATAGGTATATAGATAATATATAGAGAGAATATATATATAGAAAAAATATATATAGAATATATATATATATAGAGAATATATATATAGAGAATATATATATATTATATGTATGTGTATATATATTTATATATATTTGTATGTATATACATATATATATATATATATATATATATATATATATATATATATATATATATATATATATATATATATATATATATATATATATATATATATATATATATATATATATTCATATATATACGGATATATTTATGTGTATATTTATATATAAGGGATTATATATACAATGTATATATATAAGGGATTATATATATATAAGTATATATGCTTTTAGCTATGTATAGGAGCCCAGCCAAGCTCCCAAAACCCCCCAAAGGCCCAGCCCGGCCCAGCTCTTAAGCCCAGCCCGAGCCAGTATGGGCCGAGCCCAGGCCAACAAATCCCTCAGCCGACCAACTGAATAAAATCGAGACTCACCCACAGCAGTAACTCCGAACCCGAGCCTCCTTCATATATACCGAATATATATAAAGAGAGTCATCGAGAGGGAGTCGAGAGTCGAGAGTCTCCAACCCTAACCAAAATCGCGTGCCACCACCTGCGCCTCCCTTCCTCACACGCGCGCGTGCACGTCCGCGGCGGGCCGGCCGCCGTGCGCCGCCGTCGACGGCCGGAAACGTGCGGAGCTCGAGCAGGCAACAGCAGCAACCCCCCAAGGTACCAACTTTGCGATATTAATTCTTCGCGCATACTCGATGTTTTGCAAATCCGTAAAAACGTATGGAAAGCCAACATAACCCCCTAGGAAACCCATCTAGTTGTTGGTTCGGAATCAATCCAGATTCAAAAAGAATCAGGGTCGAAATCGACGAAAAAATCTGTCCCGAAACAGGACCGAAGGCAGTCCAATCACCCACCTTCGACGATCGATTCTGATCGATCCAGTAACACATTAGAAAATCTATTTGAAGAGACTTATTGACAACATGTAGGGCTTCGAATCCCTTTTTGCAAAATTTGAATTCATCGACTGAGCGTCGAGAAATCGAATCCCAAAGTTTTCCAAAAACCTGTCTTGAAAACATTGAAATTGTTCCACACGACGTGCGTCACACCAATCGGGACGACATGGTCGCGAACCGAAAGCATCGAAAGCTGCGTAACGGCTTCGTGGTCGTGTGGGCTTTGACGGAATTCGAATTGGTCGCGTGTGCGCGGCGAATTTGATGCGTATCCGTCAAAATTCTCCGTATCGTGCACGTTGCAAATTCTCCAATTACTTTGTGCACGCTCATCAGATCGAGACAAAACTTGCGCCAACAGGACCGTATCATTTTTCTGGTCCTGCGTGCCAAGTTTGGTCAAAATCTGAGACAGTCGAATCGAACGTCGTTTTTGCGGGCCCCACGGTCCTACTCAACGGGCGATTTTGTGCACTGCCCGTCGGAATCCAACTTTGGACATACGGTTGGGTTCGTATCGGAAAACTAGATCCGTAGACATGTAGTTTGACGACTTTAGAGACCGCTGACTCTGGCACGCTTTTCGGTACGAAGCGGGTCCAACGGCGGACATCGTTTTGCCCGAAATTACCGTTTTGCCCCTTTGTCCAGAATTGGACTTAAGGACAGGCAATCCTAGCTGATTTGACCCTTCTGGACACGTTGGTGATATTTGTTTTAGCATATTTTCTCTAGGTGTCACCATTAGTTAGTCAATTCCTATTTTTTTTCGTATTTCGGAAGTAGTACAACTTTATATTTAATACCTAGACTAGATTGACCCTGTTTGACCAAGTTGACTAGTTGACTTTAGTTTGACTCGGATTGAACTAGAACTTGACTCGTTGACTTTAGTTTGACTCTAATTTGACTTTAGTTGACCTAGTGGACTTGTTGATTAGACTTTAACCTAAAAGGACCTAGAACTATCTAGAATGCACTGTAGATTACTTTTATTTCATGTTAGACTCTTTTGTGACTTGTGATTGCTCTAAATAGGACACTGTGACTCCAGTTGGACATCTACATTTATCAGCGGCTTGGATTACCAGGCGAGTACATTCTCTGATCTTTTTATGCTTCTTTGGATATGTACTCTTGTTATAGACTAGTATACTTGATGCTGACACGACGTTCACACGGATCAGTACCCTCTGGATCTTTTCATGCGATGTTATCCCCTCGGATACATCGAGTATGTCATGTTTCATGTACTTTATCATGTTCATCATGTACTCCATGTATTCACATTTATCCATGTGCACTCATGTGTTATTCATGTACACTCATGACCATATGAGCCCCATGTATACAGTAGTTGTTATCCATGTGCAGTAACATAACATGCTTCGATCCTTGTGTATTGGTTGGGGGCAGGGAGAGTGTAGTTGGTTATGTGATCATTATCCCTGTAGGCCTCAAAAATGAAGTCACGCTGAGTTGATCAGAACAAGTCACGCAGAGTGATCCGAGAAGCAGCACAAAAGATACGCTAAGTTCTGCCTGGCCATCTTCTTTAAAAGTCACGCAGAGACAGCTCAGCCATATGTCAGAATCATAATGACTGACAACACAACAGTCGAGAAACGTCTCCTCGTATGCACGTATGCACAGAACTCGAGAGATCATAGCCGCCTTTTTGCGTGATTTCCGAAATCTTCCTTAGCAAGACTCACTCTTCACCAAGTTGGCGTGACTTTGGGTCTTATCTTCATTTAATGCGGCTGACAATATAATCAATGTCAGAGATTTTGTGTCAGACGAAGCGTGCCAAATCAAGACAGTTGGCGGTTTGCGTGGATTCTGAACCTTCTCCTTCCTCAAAACATTGCGTGACTTTTGAGTTATTCTTCTCAAAGCCTGCATGAATTCTGAAGTATTCTTCTTCAAAGCTTGCGTGGATTTTGCCTTCAACGAGTCTGCGTCAACGAATCTGCGTGGATTTTTGCCTTCAGCAAGTCAGTGTGGATTTCATTCAACTGGAGAAGTGGCAGCCATGCCCCAATCTCTCTCTCGCGTACCCAGTAACTTGCACACGACCCATGCACTGATGCCATGTGTCCAACAGTTACGGGCCACGTCCAGTAACTACTCACTAACCCTGCGTGTATTAGAGTCTGCGTGACTTTTCAAGTGCACCAGTGGTGAGGTAGTTATCTTTTCAGTTACTGTTTTGACTCTATAAAGAGAGTTCTTTTTCTCATTCATTGTACAGATACACTGATATCTACTGTCAAAATTTTGAGAGCTTTTCTTCTTCGCATAGTCCAAGGGATAAAGCGATCGTCTTCTAGATCGGATTCCTACAGTTGTAATTTTCCCAGAAAACAAACAAATAAAGAGAATTTCTTTATGGAAAACAAATTGGCGACTTGCTGGGGAAAACCATCTCCTCTTCTGAGATAGTAACAACTCAATGCGACACTTCGTCAATCGGCTCGACGAGAAGGTGATGACGATCAAATTCGATCAACTCGCCTATGAAGAAACAGCGGGCTAAGGGTGGCAAACCCACTCCAGCCTCCATCATCACTGCCAAGTCGAAGGGACACTCTGTCTATGTCCCTAAGAATCAGTTGGCAGTCAATGGTGAAGTCTCTGCCACAGTGTCTACTCCTAACACTGGCAAGAACTCCACTGCAAGCACGCACACTCTTGTGCGCTCGAAGATGACAGTAACTAAAAGTCACGCTGACAGTACTGGCTCCTTAGCCGAATTTGTTCCAGCGTGCAAATTCAATTCTAAAGTCACGCTGACAGTACTGGCTCCTTAGCCGAATCTGTTCTAGGTGCAAATTCAACTCTAAAAGTCACGCTGATGTACTGGCTCTTAGCCAAATCTATTCCAGTGTGCAATCTCATATTCAAAAGTCACGCTGATAGTACTGGCTCCTTAGCCAAATCTATTCCAGTATGCAATCCCACATTCAAAAGTCCGCTGACAATACTGGCTCCTTAGCCAAATCTGTTCCAGCTATAATTCTAAAATCAAAAGTCACGCTAACAGTACTGGCTCTTTAGCCAAATCTGTTTCAGCGTGTATTTCATCAGAGAAGAATAGCTCCTTAGTTATCTCTTCTTCTTCACGGAGTTCTACTAGAATGGGGGTGGTCTTCCACACAAAGTCCCTTCGAAAAGGAATAACTCTTTAGTTGTTTCGTTCTGCTCCTGTAGTTTTTACTTCAGGAACAGCTTTGACTGATACTTTTGTTAGTCAAAGAAAAGGAGATGGTCTTTTGACTACTCTTCCTTCTGGACATTCTATGTCTCAAAATCTGAATGAGTCTAAGAAGAAACATTCCTTAATGTCTTCTTCTTTGATTTCTTCAAATTGGCACAGAATCTGTCCTTAAGAGGGTCTGTTACCAACTCCTAATCAAGGGAGTGGTTTAACTCTTTCTTCTCTGCAAATATCCAGATCAATGGAAGGAAAACTCCATGTTTCCAAAATTAATGTGTTACCTTCCACTGATTTAAGAACAAAACTCAGCACTTCTGGTGTTAAGAAACCATACCAATGGATATGAAGATAAAAGATCCAGATGCAGAGTATGCAAGAAATTATGTGGCTCACATTAATCACTCTTTGTATAATCAGAGCCATCAAGACCCAAGAACAGGAAGATACTCCTCAATCTTCACAAACAGATTTACGGGAATATCTTCAACATCAAAGGACATGCTGAATGTGACTTCTATCCAAGAGTCATAATTCAGTGCAGATGTCAATCAACAGTTCAAGACCATGGTGATCATGAATGTGACTTCCAGCCAAGAGTCACAATGCAATACAGATGTCAAAATAAATGACAGTCTGTCTTCAATAGGATTCAGTATGAACTTATGCCTGATGGAGATGAGCCTTTGTTTGCCTCTGTCAACATGACTTCTCGGGACACCGGGGTAGAGTTGATAGTCCAGATGGAGTATATAGAACACCAGCAGAGTCCTTGCTTCTAGTCAAGAAATTTGATCCCTGAAATTGATTCTGAATTTCTCGAAGAATCTAACTTCCCACCTCTTCCTACTGGGGGTAATTCTCCTATAGTTGACTTTGATACACGAAGCAATGATTCAGAGTACAACATCTACTAGTTCATCAATAATCCCTCATACAGTCACGACTTACATGGTTGATGGGAATACTGATGAACCTTCTTCTTCCTTACTCCTCAAGATCAAGAATTGCTTCTTTGGAACAGCAAATGAAGTCTATGACTGACACAATGAAGTCGATGTATGAACTCATGGCAGCTCAGTTGCAAAATCGACAGACTGTATCATATGCCAGAAGTTGATACTGATATAAGTCCAGTACAAGTTCCTCCAGCAGTACAATCCAATACTCCTGGACCAGCTCAACCAAATCCTAGTCTCTCTGGAGCTGGGGGTAGTGCTACAATGTTGTTCCTCCTCCCCAACATTCTCTACAAGCCACAATCCACAATCTTCGGGAGTTGTCTCTGAAGAATTGAAGAATCTCAAAACTCAATTCGAAGCATTCAAACAGAAGGATGGTTTACAAAGGTTAGGCATCAAGCAGCCTTATCCGATAGAATGGAAGCAAGTATCATATCCTCCTAAATACAAGCCTCCTACTATCTCATTCTATGATGGAACCACTTCTCCAAGTCAGTTTATCAATCACTTTGAAGTGATGACTGATCAACTACAACCAAGTGATGCCCTCCTTACTCGGGTATTTATTGGATGTCTCAAAACGACTTATGAATGGTATAGGAGTCTCCCAGATGGGAGTATTACCTCATTTGCTGGTTTCAAACAGATATTTCTTGAAAGGTTCTATGAAGGGCTTAATGACATGACTATGTCTGCTCTTATTAGAATCAAGCAGAAAAATAATGAATCAACAGAGGAATACATTAACGGTTTCGAAGAGAAGCTCTGAAGATGTCTCTTGGAACTCCTGATGCTGTCACCATTGACACGTGCAAATCAAACTTGTTGCCAATCATCAGTATGTAGACAGGGTCCACTCAATTTCAAGATTGGCCTTCCTTCATAGTCAGTGCCAAAGCTGCAGAAATCATGCTGAAACCTTCAAAGGTTTAGGAGTGCAGATGACTCCTAAAGAAACAGGATAAGGTGCTAACAATAAAAATAATGCTCGCAAAGAAAAAGAAACTCTTGAAGTTAATCTTCAGAGCAAAGATGCATCAAATGTTCAAACTCTGCCTCTACAAACTCAACAATCAAGAACACCTCGCCCCAGAGAAGAATATTCTTTTGATGACGACGATGTCCTTGGTATCTTTGAATGTCTGCTGAAAGGTAATAAAATACAATTACCAGAGATCAAGAAACCTGATGAAGCTGGTAAGACAGATCATCCTAAATACTGTCCATATCACAGAATGCTGGGTCACACAATTCGTACATGTTATGTATTGAAAGGAATGATCCAAGAAATGATTAAATCTGGAGCTATCTCTCTTACTCCAAAAGAGAAGACCGTCATCTCCAACGTCGTCTCTATGCAATTTGGAAATTTCCCTCCTCAACTCCTTGAAAGTGGGATTGTTCCTATTCCCAAGGCAACTCTTGACATAGTGAATCTTCCTCCTCCACATCCTGAAGGATTAGTGCCAATCACTTTGGAAACAGGGGAAATCATGTGGATCCATCCTGATCTAGTGGCAGATTTTGAATCGCCTTCTCCTCAAAAGATTTCTTCTCAAAAATCCAAGAAAGCTGGAAAGATCAAGTCATGTCATATGACTTCTTGGGTCTACCTCTGACACAGAGCCAAAAGACAAAGAAGAAGCACTTGTTAGTGCTACTCGAACGGAAACCTTACCTAAGGATTATTCTAAAAATCCTGAGATCCTACTGATACCCTTCAGATGCTAAAGATGCTCCTAATGTTCCTCCCGAAGAGAATCATCTACTGAACCTGTTCCTCCCAAGCCTACGCTCTGGAGAAAGGCAAAAACAACAGGCTCGGTTTTATAAGCCAATCAAGAAGTCTTTCCCTTGGACTTCAGAAGCCTTACAATTTCGACATTTTGGCTCAGCTTGCTAATACTCCAGCTAGAATGTCCCTTTTTGAACTTCTACTCTTTCCAAAGAGACTCGGGAGACGTTAAGTGAAGCACTTCTACAAGCTGACTCTTGTCTTCACAATTGAAGAAGCCAGATGCGGAACCTGCCACTTGCTTACATGCAACAGTGTACTGGAGATTATCCCAAATATCACCTTTACACAAGACGACATGTTACTGGAGGATAATCGACATGACCGACCTCTCTACACACTGGTTATATTGATACGATGAAGATATATCGTATCCTCATTGACCCAGGGTATGCTATAATCATAATGCCAAAGAGTTGTGTGAATTAAAATCCCTCTTCACAAGCTCTCCAAGACGGTTACTACTATCTTGGGATTCAATTAAAGCCGAAGTGAGCCTTTGGGAAAGATTCATCTGAAGCTTCATATAGGTGATTTCAGATCTAAAGTCACTTTCTATGTGATCGAGATTGCGGGATCCTAATAATCTTCTTCTGGGGAGGCCCTTTCTTCATGAAAATAATGTGGTGCCCTCTCTCTTCATCAATGTTTTAAAACATTGATAGCAATGGAAGAGTACAAAAAGAAGTTGCTGATATAAATCCCTTCATGGGGTTGAAGCTATTTTAATGATTCCGAATGTACAAAGAAGAGTATACAAGGTCTACAACATAAGAAAGAAGATGCACAAAGTGAGACTTTATAATCCCTGTTAAAGTCGAACTACTCAGCAACAATCTCCTAAACCCTCTGGAGAAGATTCTTTCATCATTCCAGTGATGGACGGATCTCTCCGTTACCTCAGTCATCTACTCAGAATACACTGATCATTCTATCAGTGGGCGTACTACAGTTCCCTTCACAAGAAACTGCTAATTCCAGTTGGAGGGCGGACTACTCTTCCTACTCAAACTTCAAGGGAGCTCACCTCTAATGAGCCATTTTTTATCGATCTTAATCGAAACAAAGCTTCTTCTCTTCTCCCCCTTTAGTCATTGACTTGGCTAAAATCTCTAAGGCTCAGCCTTCTCCCAATGTAAATATTGCTGCTTTACATTTAATGAAAAGTCTCCACCTTTGCAGTACGTTGATGTGTGTAATTATGTTCATAGTTATTTACATCTGTTAGATGACTTGAACACAATAACCATAGGAGTTGTACAGATGTTCATACAGATGTATATCTAGAACCTGTACAATCTTCATACTTTCTAGTTCCCAGCAGAAAGCCAGGAGACATTCCATATCTTCTCAAAGGGGCTCAAAATCCTTGATCTGAAGATGATGACAAAAATGATGATACTGGAAGATTACAACTACGCGTTATAGTCAGCAATCTAGAGACACATCAATCAAAAATATAGGCTATCTTCAGGACTGCCTCAATAATGGAAAAGGAAGAAAAAATGCCTGTCCGGATTCCTCCTTTGAAATATGGAAGGACGAAATGCGGATTTGGTTATACTGCACCTACTCCTTTCATCAATATTATCCATGAAGATCCTGAGTCTGACGAAGATAAGAGATCTGATTCTCTAGTACCACTTCTGGGATTCCGATACGAGTATCGGTGACTTCTATTGCAACATTCTGTCTTCCAACATGTTTCCATTGACCATTCTGAAGAAAGTGATGAAGACGAAGAAGAGTTTGAAATCTCACCTGAATCAGAACAGTGGGCCAAGATTAGATAATCAATGGGAGTTCCGTTTCGAGCAAAAGAACCTCCGACTGAAGATAAACTTGTTCAAATAGATGTTGGTGAAGAGGGGTCTCCCAAACCAATATTCATCAGTGAAAGTCTTTCAGAAACTATAAGAAAGACATGATCAAACTTATTCGTGATTACATCGATGTCTTTGCTTGGAGTTATGAAGATATGCCAGGGCTTGATCCTC
This sequence comes from Iris pallida, assembly GCA_029216955.1. NCBI lineage: Eukaryota > Viridiplantae > Streptophyta > Magnoliopsida > Asparagales > Iridaceae > Iris > Iris pallida. The sequence continues at coordinate 18,994 of JANAVB010045056.1, forward strand.
AAATTGCAACTCACAAGCTCAACATCTTGCCGAATGCTAAACCGTCAACACAACACGACGATTTCGTCCAGACATCATGGATGCAATTGAAGCTGAAGTCATAAACTCATTACCTCTGGGTTTATTAGAGAGGAACAACATCCCGATTGGGTGGCTAATATTGTTCTTTTCTTAAAAAGACTGGCAAGATCAGAGTATGCATAGACTTCGCGATCTCAATGGACATTCCTAAAGACGAATTCCCTCTACCAATCACTGATGTCATGGTTGATAATACCTGTGGATTTGAACGAATGTCATTCAGGACGGGTATTCTGGGTATAATCAGATCAAAATGTTCCCAGAAGACGAAGCACACTTCTTTCAGAACGCCGATTGGTACATACTGTTATACAGTTTGCCATTCGGTCTCAAGAATGCAGGAGCAACTTATCAACGAGCTATGAGCACTATATTCCTGTGAACATTTGCAGAAAACAGTCGAATGTATATTGATGATATTGCAGTCAAAAGTCGACAAAAGGAGGATCAATCCAAGATTTGAAGACTATTTGATCTAATGCGTAAGCATCAATTAAAGATGAACCCACTAAGTCCTTCTTAGGCGTCTCTAGTGGTAAATTTCTCGGCTTCGTCATTACCTCTAAGGGTATCACGTGGATCCCGAGAAGACAAAGCCATCCAAGAGATGCGTCCTCACGCACCTTAAAAGAGCTACGAGGATTCAAGGAAGAATCGCTTATATCAGGAGATTCATCTCTAATTATCAGGACGCTGCAGACCATTCAACAAACTTATGAAGAAA
>JANAVB010045057.1:0-82532 GCA_029216955.1 Iris pallida
TAGGAGCAGTCCAACCTCTTCAAGACGAAGTATCACTGGACTCAATGCAAGATTCATTCTTTCTGGTTCCCTCCTAGAAGAAGGATGAACATCCTATTCTTTTCAGTCGAAGAACATCATCTAGAAGATAGGCTACAACTTCAAAACCGGCCTCAACGGTGGTAAGGGAAGGCAAACTCCTATTCGTATACCTGCTCTAAAAGGAAAGTCGATACAATACTACAACAAAACAAAGCATGGATTAGGCTACACCTCGCCGATCACGACCCCAGATGCTTCTGAATCTGATAAAGAAGAGCGATCTAACTCCTCTGACTCTGCCTCATGGGATTCAGACACCAGCATAGGGTACGTCCATCGAGTGACTCTATCTTCTAATATAGTGATTGCCGAGTTCTTAGAAGACGATGATGATTTTCCTGAAGCCCCTAAATCTGATCCCTGGGCAGAAAGGATGATACTCAATGGGAACTTTGCTTCGAACAACGCGAACCACCTACCAAAGATCAGATGGTCCAGGTTGATGTTGGAGACGAAGCTTCTTCAAGCCCAATCATTATTAGCAAAAGTCTTCCTGAAGCAGAAAAACAAGAACTAATTCAGCTCAATAGGGAATACATTGATGTATTTGCCTGGAGTTACGAAGATATGCTAGGATTAGATCCTCAGATCGCTACCCATAAGCTCAACATCCTGCCAAATGCAAGGCCAGTCAAACAACAACAACGTCGATTCCGACCTGACATGATGGATACTATAGAAGTCGAAGTTAAGAAGCTCATTACATGTGGCTTGGTCAGGAAAGAACAACATCCCTACTGGATGGCTAATATTGTCCCAGTTATAAAGAAAACAGGGAAGGTCCGAGTCTGCATCGACTTTAGAGACCTTAATAAATCTTGTTACAAGGATGAGTTTTCTCTTTCGATCATTAATATCATGATCGACAACACTTGGGGTTCGAACAGATGTCTTTTATGGACGAGTTTTTCGGATACAATCAGATCAGGATGAACCCCGAAGATGAAAAACATACATCTTTTCGCACTCTCCTAGGAGTCTACTGCTACACAGTTATGCCATTCGGTGTTAAGAACGCTGGTGCAACCTATCAGTGGGCCATGAGCACCATTTTCTATGAACATTTTCGGAAGACTGTTGAATGCTATGTCGAAGATATTGCTGTCAAAAGTGTCTAAAGGAAGATCACATCCAAGACTTAAGAACTATCTTCGATCTAATGTGCCAGCTGTAGGATCGAATCGTAAAGCGCAATACTCTAGAGGGGCGGTGAATAAAGTAGGCAGCAGAATATTGCTAATTTAAAAAGTTAGCAGTAAGATCATAGAGAAATATCATAAGTAAATAAATGTAAAAGCAGAGATGAGAAAGTAAACGAAAAGATGGCGATGTATACTGGTTTCCCTCTTACGAGGACTATTCCAGTCGGAAGAACTCTAGCTTCCAGTTGAATTCACTATTGGAAAATACCGCAAATTTTCATACGAAATCCTTGCAACTTCTACAAACGTGAGCTTTGATCTGAAGTACTCGAACAACTTCAGTTATGAAGTGTCTTTCTTCAATCAAGCCTCTAATTGCAATCGCTCTGAAGCTTCTAGACCGTACCACACTGGCAAATTGACTAGAGGATTGTAACTGGCTTGGAATTTAAAAATTAAAGCTTAGAACACTTTAGAAGAGAACAGTAGGCTTTAGAGAGAAAAGTGAATGAGTGAGTTGAAATGATCGAAATCCTTCTCTATTTATAGCTTTTCCAAAGGCAAAACTCTGTCAGAATTTGGGCAGAATTCGGGAAGAACTCTATGAAAAATTTCTGGCAAGATCCGTAACTACAGGAGGACCAACTTCAAAAAGCAACATTTACTAACTGAACTCTGGCCGAACTCGGGTCGAGTTTTTGTCAGGGTTTGTTAAGTTTTTACAAAAATGATTTTTGCGATTTTTAAATTATTTTAAGCAATTAGGAGCTTTTTGTAAATAGGGGGCGGTTTTTCAAAACATGGGATATTTTAAAAATATTTTTAGGGTAGCCTATTTGCCAGTACGACTCGGTGTACAATATATTCCTAGACTCAAAAAATATGAAAATTATATTGCATAAAGGAAATACAGACTCGAGTGGCAAACACAGCTTCGGTCTTGAACAGAATGGGTAGCAGTTCTCTGTGTTGGCCCATTGGTCATATGGTCAAACTGATTTTAATAATTGATCAAACTCTGTCTCGATATATGGAGCTAGTCAGGATATCCCGGACTCTTGGGCATGATCAAGAACTGCTATCTACTCAGTTCAAGACCGAAGCGTTGTTTGCCTGTTCGAGTCTGTATTTCTTTGAGCAATATAATCTTTTACTTTATTGAGTCTAGAAATACATTGTACACCGAGTCGTACTGGCAAATAGGCTATTCCAAAATGATTTCAAAATGTTTTTAAAATATCCTTAGTTTTGAAAAACATTCGTATTTACAAAAGCTCCAAAAAGGTTTTCAAAATTCTCCAAAATCTATTTTGAAAAATCCTAACCAAACCCTGACAGAACTCGGCCAGAGTTCGGCCAGAGTTCGGTTAGTGGCCGTTTTGATTTTTGAATTCCTTGGAACTTGGTCCTCCTGCAGTTGCGAATTTGATCAAGATTTGCTCATCGAGTTCTGCCCGAATTCTGCCAGAATTCTGTCCTTGGAACTCCTATAAATAGAGAAGGATTTCGATTATTTTAACTCGCTCATTCACTTTCAATCTTCTCTCTATTTAAAGCCTACTGTCTTCCAAAGAGTTTTTCTCGAGCTTTAATTTTCAGATCACAAGCTAGTTACAATCCTCTAGTCGATTTACCAGTGCAGTGCGGTCTAGAAGTTTCTGAGTGATTGTAATCAGAAGGCTTGATAGAAGAATACCTCTTCACAATTGAAGTTGGACGAGTTCTTCGTATCAAAGCTCGCGTTGTAGAAGTTGCAAGGACTTCGTAAGAAAACTTGCGGTTTTGCAAATAATGGATTCAACTGGTAGCAAGAGTTCTACCGACTGGACTAGTCCTCAACAGAGGAAAATCAGTATACATCGCTGTCTTTACGTTTGCTTTCTTATCTCTGCCTTTACATTATTTAGTTGTGATTATTATTCGATGATCTTGCTGCTAATAATTTTTAGTTAGCATTATTCTGCTGCCTACTCTATTCCCCCCTCTAGAGTATTCTGCTTTACGATTTCGTTCCTACAATTGGTATCAGAGCGGGTGTTACAGGTAAAGCAAGGTAACATTACAATTATTTATTTATTTAATTAATTGTTATATAGATCACATCACAACACATGGCAACTGTAAAATTTACAAGTGAAGGCCAGGCCACAAACAGACCTCCACTATTTGATGGTACAAATTATACCTATTGTAAAACACGGATGAGTTTCTTCTTGAAATCTCTTGACTTTGATTTATGGTCTATTGTTATTGATGGCTATCAAAAGCCACCTCGTATAAATGTTGATAGAGTTTTAACTGAAAAACCCTATAACAGATATACAGAGGAAGAAAAAAAAAATGCCAGTCTTGACGTACGTGCTATTAACGCTTTATTTTGTGCTTTAGACAGAACTGAATTTAACAAGGTGTCTATCTGCACAACTGTAAATAAAGTATAGAAACTTTTTGAAGTCACACATGAGGGAACAACTCAAGTCAAAGAATCAAAGGTGAGCAGACTTACTCAAGAGTATGAGGTGTTCAAGATGAAGCCCAACGAAACAGTTACTCAGATGTTCGAAAGATTCTTGGATATTGTAAATCTTTTGTCCTCCCTAGACAAAGATTACAGTAACCATGAAAAGATTCGTAAACTCCTGCGAGCACTTACAAAGAAATGGATTCCGAAGGCTACTACAATCATTGAAGGAAACGACCATACTACTATGACGCTTGAAGTAATCATGGGTAAGCTACTCACTCATGAACTAGAGGTGCAAGACTTTGAAGAGCCTGTACCAAAGGAAAAGACGATCGCTTTCAAAGCTCAACACAGAAAATCTACTGAAGATGATTCAGACAACAGTGAATCTGATGCTGAAGATCAAGCACTCCTTGCAAGAAAATTCAAAAGATTCTTGAGATATGAAAAGAAGACAAAAGAGAACAATGGCAGCAATAACTGGTATCAAGATGATGCTGTCTGCTACGGCTGCAAGAAGAAAGGACACATGAAGAAGGACTGTCCTACAAACACAAGCAAGAAGAGTAACAGATACGAGAAAGGGAATCTGAAGAGATCAACATCTCGAAAGTATGCCAATACCAGCATATGGCATGAAAGTGAAGCTAGTGACTCAGAAGATGAACAATCAGAAGATGCTGCAAATGACATCCGATCAGGTGGGACACCCTTCACATGCTAGAAGCAAATAAATTCTCGACAGCGGTTGCTCACGGTACATGACCGGTGATGCTTCATTATTCGCAACACTGTCGAAGAGGAATAAAGAAGGATACGTCTCCTTCGACAATAATTTAAAAGGGCATATAATCAGTATTGGTGATATTGGTAAAGCTCCCTATCCTGTGATTAAGGATGTCTGTTGGTTACCGAGTTGAAACATAATCTACTCAGCATAAGTCATTTAGCTGATCATGGTTATGGCATCAACTTTGGCAAAGACAAATGTACTATAGTTGATAGCTCAACTGGTAGTACTATCTTTGAAGGTATCAGGGAAGACAACATATATGTTTTCTATTTGTTGGAAGAAACTAATATTTCAGGTAGATGCTTAATGGCTAAAAGTGATGAGAGTCATCTGTGGCATATAAGACTCGGTCACGCAAATATGGACACAATCTCAAGATTATCCACGAAGAAGCTAGTACACGGTTTACCGGACATAACATTCAAGAAGGATTCGGTATGCAGCCAATGTGAAAAGAACAAAGCTACCAGATCCATATTCAAGTCAGTAAATACAGTATGTACTGCTAGACCTCTACAATTGCTACATATGGACTTATTTGGTCCTAGCAGAGTTTCTAGCCTCGGAGGTAAGTTATATGCTTTTGTAATTGTAGATGATTACTCTAGATACACGTGGGTATACTTTTGGACACGCAAGAATGATGCATTATCCGAATTTATCACCTTTTGCAAGAAAGTACAGAATAAAAAAGGCTACATGATCACTCGTATTAGAAGCGATCATGGTGGCGAATTCGAGAATGCAGAGTTTGAGCAATTTTGTGACACACACGGTTTTGTACACGAGTTCTCCTGCCCTAGGACTCCACAACAAAATGGAGTTGTGGAACGTAAGAACAGAACTCTATCCGAAATGGCCAGAGTAATGTTAAACTAGTTTAGTCTATCCAAATATTTCTGGGCTGAAGCTGTCAATACAGCTTGTTTTGTTCTCAATAGAGTTCTAATTCGACCCAAATCGAAGAAGACTCCATTTGAGTTATGGTTTGATAGAATTCCATCAGTTTCATGTTTTAGAATATTTGGTTGTAAATGCTTTATTCTTAATACAAAAGATAATTTGGAAAAGTTTGACGAAAAGGCCGATGAAGGTATATTTTTAGGTTATGCGGCCAAGAGCAAAGGATACAGAGTCTTCAACAAACGAACTATGATCATCGAAGAATCAATCAACGTCATCTTTGATGAATTGAATCAAATGACTATCGATGACAATGACGAAGATCTAACTGTACCAAGCTCAATACCAGCTGATTCTTTAAGAGAAGAACCCGGAAGCAGCTACCTTCGGAGTCTGCCGAAAAGATTGAAATTTACGGCTGATCATCCAAAGGATTTGGTAATTGGTGATATTACCAAAGGTGTAAGTACTCGTACATCCAGTAGAGATATTGTTTCTAGTGTTGCATTCATTTCACAGCTAGAACCCAAAACCATTGATGAAGCATGTAGTGATCATTTTTGGTTAGATGCTATGCATGAGGAATTAAACCAATTTGAACGGAATGAAGTTTGGGAACTTGTTCCCAGACCTATTGATCATTCGGTCATTGGCACCCATTGGGTATTCCAAAATAAACTTAATGAGAATGGTTTAGTGACTCGTAACAAGACTCGACTCGTAGCTCAAAGATATAATCAGGAAGAAGGTATCGACTACGATGAGACTTATGTCCCAGTTGCGAGATTAGAATCCATTCGCATGTTATGTGCATTTGCACATTTTTATAATTTTAAATTATTTCAAATGGATGTCAAGAGTGCATTTTTAAATAGTTTTATCAAAGAAGAAGTTTTTGTAGCACAACCTCTAGGTTTCACAGATTTTAAAAGCCCTGATCATGTTTTCAAGTTGAAGAAAGCTTTGTACGGTTTAAAACAAGCCCCTCGTGCTTGGTATGATCGTCTAAGCTCTTTCCTACTTGACAAAGGTTTTTCAAAGGGCAAGGTTGACACTACATTGTTTATAAAGTCTTTTAATGGCAAGCTTCTCTTAATACAAGTCTATGTTGATAATATTATATTTGGATCTACTGATGAATCTCTTTGTCAAGAATTCTCTAAGTGTATGCAGAATGAGTTTGAGATGAGCATGATGGGAGAGCCAAAATTCTTTCTCGGACTGCAAATTAAACAAACCGATAATAGAACATTCATAAATCAAGCCAAGTACACAAAAGATTTGCTAAAGAAGTTTGAACTGGACAATGTCAAACCTATTGGCACTCCGATGGCAACTTCAACAAAGCTTGATATTGATGAACAAGGCAAGCCTGTCGACACACGTAAGTATTGAGGTATGATCGGTAATTTACTTTATTTAACTGCTAGTCGTCCAGATATTATGTTTAGTGTTTGCCTGTGTGCACATTTTCACGCTAATCCAAAGGAATCACATCTGTGCGCAGTTAATCGTATCTTTCGATACCTTAAGGGCACTTCTTCTGTTGGCTTATGGTATCCTAAAACCAAGTCCTTTGACCTTATTGGTTACTCGGATACAGATTTTGCTGGATACAAAGTTGATAGAAAAAGTACCAGCGGCACATGTCATTTCTTAGGCAAGGCTTTAGTCTCATGGTTTAGTAAAAAGCAAAATTCTGTAGCTCTATCAACAACAGAGGCTGAGTATATCACCGCAGGACGTTGTTGTGCTCAGATTTTGTGGATGAAACAAACCTTGGAAGACTATGATTTATTTTTCACACACATTCCCATTTTCTGTGATAATACGAGCATAATTAATTTGACTAAGAATCCAGTATGTCACTCTCGTACTAAGCATATCGAGATCCGACATCATTTTCTTAGAGATCATCATCAGAATGGAGATATTGACCTTGTATACATAGACACTGAGAATCAATTAGCTGACATCTTCACAAAACCTCTAGCAGAAGATCGTTTCAATTATTTACGTCGAGAATTAGGAATTTTAGACGTCAATAATGTTAATTAATTTTGTTTTATGATTATATTTCAATACGCAAAAACTGTGTTAGAGACAAGCCAATAAAGAGTCTGTCTGTCACCACAACTACAATTGAAGCGAAACGGTATGTAAGCGTTCCCCGGTGAACCTCCGCCAGCTGGGACGATACTCCTACAGCTAATCTGAGACAGTCGCTCTGTAACGAAATTTAATCTATAAAATAATATTAATTATATTAATTGAAGGTTGAAATTACTAATCTTTGAATTAAATTTTTGAAATGAGTCAATAAAAAAGAAAGTGGCCCAAACCAACTAATAGAACCCCTAGGCGAATTCGGCCAGAGTTCGGACCGAATTCAGCCCGAGTTCGGTTAGTGGTATCTGGTTATATAACCAGAACCCGAGAGCCTCTTCTTCTTCATTGCATCTAAAACCTCTTCCACAGCAATAGCAGCCTCGCGAAGCTCTCCAAACCCTAGTTCTTCACCACTTCGTTTCTCCCAATCTACGTGGTGAATTCTATCCAAATTTTGGATTCGTGCGGAGATCGTTGTCCTCTACAGCATACTTGAATCTCGGGAGGTATAACTCCGTATTTCTCTTCCTTTCAAATTTGTGCATATTTACTTTATTTGCACAATGCCTAAGGGATTCAACCCCTTCAACAGGAAGAAGACGACCAATCCTAGTGAGAAAGGATCATCTTCAAATCCACACACGGATTCCCTCTTTTCGCCAGTTCAATCGAGCGATGGCACATTCGATGGGTTTTATTTTCAAATCCTAGATCAAGCCCTTCTGTGGTATGGAGACTTTTCTATGAGATCCATATGCACAGGCGCTCCTATCAAATGGACTGTATTTTCAGATCACCGTCCTTATTTTGAGGCATTAGGGTTACAACACTTTGCTAAACTTTGTTTTCCGGTAGCTACTAATGCCATTAGACTTTTCTATTACAATATCGTACTAAACATGTTTGACATAATTACTCGTGTTGGCGGACTAGATATCGAGTTCAATGATGTCCTCTTAGCGAAAATCCTTGGTATTTTTAGTGAAGGTGCACCGCTTGATGATATCACTGAATTTGATTTCCCCGACGGCACGACACTTGCTAGTTTCAAAGCTGAACTCTGTGCCCCTGATCGAGTTCACTCTGGAAAGTTCAAGGCCAATAACTTGAACTTGTTTAGTTATGAATTGCATCGCATCATCTACTCCACTCTCCTTCCGAAGTCTACTTCAAAGGATGATGTCACATCACTTAAGCTGTCTGCTATGTATCATATTCTTAAGGGGATTCCTTTTTCTGCCCCTAAGACTATTATCTAGATGATGGGACGTTGTCGTGCAAGAGATAAAAATCTCTCTTATGCGATGATTCTTCCACGCATCTTCCAGCGTTTTGATATTGATCTGTCAACTTGTACTCAAGACCCTGAGCCCAAGTTTTTTAAGCTATCTCGTCGTAGTATGACTGCTGCTGCTCTTCCTACTGCTCTACCTTCTCCACCTACTCAGCAGTATGCCATGACCTTTGATGGCATACACCAGCATCTTTCTGATTTGTACGTCTCGATGACGGATATGGCCCGCGAACGTGAGTTCCGTGATGTCACTCGTTATCAGGCGATAGCAAATTCTCTAGCTGTTCTCCGATTTGCTCAGACTGGACATTCTGCCGGTTCTATTCCTAGAGATCCAGCCTTTTTTGGTTACCGCTGTGAGGATGAGGCTGTTCATGCCTACTTTCAGCCCGATAACGTTTATGATTGGTATCGCAGTTCTGGTGCTACTCCACACCCTTCTGGAGCTGGCACTTCTGGAGCTGGTCCTTCTGGACATGCCGGTCATGCTGCTGATGATGATGATGAGGATGATGAGGAGATGTGATGATGATGTATTAGTTGATTTTGAGACTTAGTTATTGTCTACTGTACACTTGGAAATGCTTCGACATTCCAAGTTTCTTTCTTTTTAGCTTTTATTATCAGTTTTTTTGAGGACTTGTACTGGATATTTCTTGATGTCTCTTGAACATCATTTTATTTTTATGGGATGCGTAGTTTATCTTTCATATCAGTTTATTTATTCTTTATAGCATCTTTATCTGCTTCTATATTATAAACTTCACTGTTGTAGCTTATGCATTAATTGTGGGGGAGCCTATTTCTTCGTAATTATTTTGCTAAGTGACAATGGGGGAGAAAAAGGATCTAATATTTTGTTTTGAGAATAATACAGGGATGAACAATTTTGAACAATTTTTGTGGTATCTTATCTCAAAAGATGTTATATCATTTATAGTTTGTCAATTATCAAAATGGGGGAGATTGTTGGCCCATTGGTCATATGGTCAAACTGATTTTAATAATTGATCAAACTCCGTCTCGATATATGGAGCTAGTCAGGATATCTCGGACTCATGGACATGATCAAGAATGGCTATCTACTCAGTTCAAGACCGAAGCGTTGTTTGTCTGTTCGAGTCTGTATTTCTTTGAGCAATGTAATCTTTTATTTTATTGAGTCTAAAAATACATTGTACACCGAGTCGTACTGGCAAATAGGCTATTCCAAAATAATTTTAAAATGTTTTTAAAATGTCCTTAGTTTTGAAAAACATTCGTATTTACAAAAGCTCCAAAAAGGTTTTCAAAATTTCCCAAAATCTATTTTGAAAAACCCTAACCAAACCCTGACAGAACTCGGCCAGAGTTCGGCCAGAGTTCGGCCAGAGTTCGGTTAGTGGCCGTTTTAATTTTTGAATTCCTTGGAACTTGGTCCTCCTGCAGTTGCGGATTTGACCTAGATTTGCTCATCGAGTTCTGCCCGAATTCTGCCCGAATTCTGCCAGAATTCTGCCCTTGGAACTCCTATAAATAGGGAAGGATTTCGATCATTTTAACTCGCTAATTCAATTTCAATCTTCTCTCTATTTAAAGCCTACTGTCGTCCAAAGAGTTTTTCTCGAGCTTTAATTTTCAGATCCCAAGCCAGTTACAATCCTCTAGTCGATTTACCAGTGCGGTGCGGTCTAGAAGTTTCTGAGTGATTGTAATCAGAAGGCTTGATAGAAGAATACCTCTTCACAATTGAAGTTGGACGAGTTCTTCGTATCAAAGCTCGCGTTGTAGAAGTTGCAAGGACTTCGTAAGAAAACTTGCGGTTTTGCAAATAGTGGATTCAACTGGTAGCAAGAGTTCTACCGACTGGACTAGTCCTCAACAGAGGGAAACCAATATACATCGCTGTCTTTGCGTTTGCTTTCTTATCTCTGCCTTTAAATTATTTAGTTGTGATGATTATTCTATGATCTTGCTGCTTATAATTTTTAATTAGCATTATTCCACTGCCTACTCTATTCACCCTCCCTCTAGAGTATTCTGCTTTACGATTTCGTTCCTACACTCTGGCGGTGTCCAAGAGTCCAAATGAACTTGAGTAGCCCTTATATCGAGACAGAGTTTGATCAATTATTAAAATCAGGTTTGACCATGATCATTGGGCGAACAATCTCCTCCATTTTGATAATTGACAAATCTTGACCGATATAACATCTTGATCAATAAGATTTGAAAGATAATCAAAATTGTACTGTATCCTGAAAAAAGTTCCTGTATCTTGCATAAGATGTTAGATCATATTTCTCCCCCGTTGCCACTTAGCAAAATAATTGCAAAGAGAGAAAAGCTCTCCCGTAATTTATGCATAAGAAACAATCAGTGAAGAAATACAAATATAATATATAGAAAAATAAGCATTTCACAAGCAGTTTATATTGAAGCATAAAGAGATAGTGCTATAACAAGAATATGAAGCTAAACTGAAATAAAATGTGCTAAACATTGAATAAAAAGATGTTCACCATACATCCGCTCAGACAATCACAATCTCAGTGCAAAATAAACTAAAAGATAGAGTACTAATGATATCTTGGAATGTTGGAGCATTTTCAAGTAAACATAAATATAACAAAATCTCAAAAAGTGACATCTAGACAAAATACAATGTGTCTAGATCACAAATCCTCTGAATCATCATCAACATCATCAGTGCCAGCAAGGCCACCATATCCGGATGGACCCGCTGCAGAAGTGCCAGCTCCAGAATGGTGTGGAGTAGCATCAGAACCACGGTACCAGTCATATGCATTACTGGAATGAAAGGGAGTGTGTACCGCCTCATCCTCATAGTGGTAGCCGGAGATAGCTGGATCTCTGGGAAGAGAACTGGCAGAATGTCTAGTCCGGGGCGAAACGGAGATCGACAAAAGAGTTAGCGAGTGCCTGGAACCGACCCACATCACAGAACTCATGTTCCCTGGATGTGTCAGTGATAATTGTCCATAGATCAGAGAGATGCTGATGAATACCCTCAAAAGACATAGGGTAAGCCTGAGGAGGTGGAGCAGGAGCAGTAGGAGGTGCAGGAGGAGCGGCCGTGCTGCGACGTGACAGCTGGAGATACTTGGACTCAGGGTCCAGAGCACAAGTGAAAGATCAACATCAAAATGCTGAAAGATGCGTGGGATGAACATCGTATAAGAGAGATTTTGATCTCTTTCACGACAACGTCCTATCATCTGAATGATAGTCTTTGGAACCGAAAATGGAATTCCCTTGATGATATGATAGAGGGCAGACAGTTTAAGATTTGTAACATCATCTTTTGAAGTCGATTTAGGAAGAATAGTGGAATAGATGATGCGATGCAACTTATAGTTAAATATGTTCAAGTTTGCAGCTTTGAACTTTCCAGAACGAACACGGGCAGGTGCAAAAAGGTCGTTCTTGAAACTGATAAGAGTTGTACCATCGGGGAAATCAAACTCAGTGATATCATCAAGCGGGGCACCTTCGTTAGGAACACCAAGGATTTTCGCTAAGATGGTATCATCGAACTCGATGTTGATACCTCCGACACGAGTTCTAACAGAAAAAGTGTCTAAAACAAAGTTGCAGTTAACAGTCTAACGGCATTAGTAGTTATAGGGTATTTGAGGGTAACAAGTCGGTGTAACCCTAATGCCTCAAACAATGGATAGTGGTCAGGAAACACAGTCCACTTAATTGGGGCTCCAGTACATATGTTATGTATGGCAAAGTCAGCGTACCATAACAATGAGTGATCATGAGTTTCAAAAAAACTCATTGAATGCACCGTTGGCCGATTGGGCCAGGGAAAAGAAAGAATCCTCTGGTGGATTCGAAGATGATGCCTCTTCACTGGCATTTGTCTTCTTCCTCTTGGATGGAGTGAATCCCTTAGGCATTTTCTCCTAAAATTGAATTTAAACTAATGAATTGAAAGAGATAGAAGGAGAATGTTATACCTTCCGAGAATTGAGTATGTGGTAGAGATCGAGATTCTTCGTACGAATCCAAATTTAAATCTCTAAGTAGAATGGAAGCAATGGGTTGGAGAGTTTCTAGGGTTTGGAGAGGGCTCGGACGACAGCTACTTTTTGAAAGAGGAGTTTGGAAGAGATGAAGAGAAGGGGGCCTCGGGTTCTGACTTAAAAGTATATACCACCAACAAAACTTTGGCCGAACTCGGACCGAGTTCGCCTAGGGTTCTTTTGATGAATTTTGAATTTTTTTTGCAGGCCCCAATCTTTTCATCATCCCCTTTCAATTATTTAATACCAACTTCAGTAATTTTCAATTTCAATTAGTATAATTAATATAATTTTATAAATTAAATTTTATTGTACAACGACTATTTCAGATTAGCTGTAGGGGTATTGTCCCAGCTAATGAGAGTTCACCAGGGAACAATTAAATACCGCTTCGCTTCGACCGTAGTCATGGTGACAGACAGACCCTTTGTAGGCTTATCTCAAAAACAGTTTTTGAGTATTGAAAAATAATTGATAAAACAAAATTAATTAATATTATTGATATCTAAGATTCCTAATTCTCGACGTAAATAATTGAAGCGATCTTCCGCTAAAGGTTTTGTAAAGATATCAGCTAATTGATTCTTTGTGTCTATGTACACATGGTGTATATCTCCATTTTGTTGATGATCTCTAAGAATATGAGGTCGAATATGCTTAGTGCGAGAGTGACATACATGATTCATAGTCAAATTGATAGTACAAGTATTGTCACAGAAAATGGGTATGTGTGTACATTAAGCCAAAGTCTTCTAAGGTTTGCTTCATCCACAATATTTGTGCACAACAACGTCCTGCGGCGATATACTCATCCTCAGTCGTTGATAATGCGACATAATTTTGTTTCTTGCTAAACCAAGAGACTAGAGCTTTGCCTAGGAAATGACATGTACCGCTGGTACTTTCTATCTACTTTGTATCCAACAAAATCAGTGTCCGAATAACCAGTTAGGTCAAACGACGTGGTTTTGGGATACCATAAGCCGACAGAAGAAGTGCCTTTAAGGTATCGGAAGATATGCTTAACCGCGCACATATTTGATTCCTTAGGGTTAGCCTGAAAACATACACACAAGCAAACACTAAACATTATATCAGGTCGACTAGCAGTTAAATAAAGTAAACTACGAATCATACCTCGATACTTACGTATGTCGATAGGTTTACCTTGTTCATCAATATCAAGCTTAGTTAAAGTTTCCATCGGAGTACCAAGTGGTTTGACTGCTTCCAGATTGAACTTCTTTAATAAGTCTTTTGTGTACTTGGCTTGATTAATGAACGTCCATTGTTGGTTTGTTTGATTTGCAGTCCGAGAAAGAATTTCAATTCTCCCATCATGCTTATCTCAAACTCATTCTGCATACACTATAAAAATTCTTGACAGAGAGATTCATCAGTAGATCCAAAAATGATATCATCTACATAAATTTGAATTAGAAGAAGATTGCCATTGAAGGATTTTATAAACAGTGTAGTATCAACCTTCCCTTTTGTGAAACCGTTGTCAAGTAAAAAAAGCTTAGATGATCGTACCAAGCACGAGGGGCTTGATTCAAACTGTATAAGGCTTTCTTCATCTTGAAAACATAATCAGGATTTTTGAAATCAGTAAAACCTGAAGGTTGAGCTACATAAACTTTTTTTTTAAAAATCGTTCAAAAAAGTACTTTTGACATCCATTTGAAATAATTTAAAGTTATAAAAACATGCAAATGCATATAACAAGCAAATGGTTTCTAATCTCGCAATTGGGTATAGCTTTCATCGTAGTCGATACCTTTTTCTTAATTGTATCATTGAGCTACGAGTTAAGCCTTATTACGAGTCATTAAACCATTCTCATTCAGTTTATTTCAGAATACCCAGCGGGTGCCAATGACCGGATGATCAATAGGCTTGGGAACAAGTTCCCAAACTTGATTCCGTTCAAATTGGTTCAATTCCTCTTGCATAGCATCTAACAAAAAATTATCACTACATGCTTCTTCAATATTTTTGGGTTCAAGCTGTAAAATAAAAGCAAAACAAGAAGCCATATCTTTACTAGAGGAATGAGTACTTACACCCCTGGTAATCTCACCAATTACCAAGTTCTTTGGATGGTCTGCCAAAAATCTTATTTATTTTGGCATATCCTCTGGATTGCTTGTTTCCACTTCTAGTTCTGTATGTGATTTGCTTAGAGAATCAGCTGGTGCTTTGTGTGAAGGTTCTGTAGGAGCTGTACTTGGTGTGATTATGTCTTCATCATCATCATCGACTGAGTGTTGATTTAGTTCGTCAAATTTAGCATTTATCGATTCTTCGATGATTATGGTTCTTTTGTTGAAGACTCTGTAACCTTTGCTCTTTGCTGCATAACCGAAAAAGATACGTTCATCGGCCTTACCGTCAAAATTTCCTAGATTATCTTTAGTATTAAGAATAAAGCATTTACAACCAAATACTTTGAAATAAAAAACAGAGGGAGTTCTATCAAACCATAGCTCATAGGGAGGCTTCTTCGATATAGGTCGAATTAGAACCCTATTGAGAACATAGCACGCTGTATTGACAGCTTCAGCCCATAGGTATTTAGGTAGACTAAACTGGTCTAACATAACTCTAGACATTTCGGATAAAGTCCTGTTCTTACGTTCCACAAATCCATTTTGTTATGGAGTCCTAGGACAAGAGAACTCATGCAAATAACCGTGTGTGTCACAAAATTGCTTGAACTCTGTATTTTCAAATTCGTTGCCATGATCACTTCGAATACGAGTAATTAGAAAACTTTTTTCATTTTGAACTTTCTTGTAAAAGATGACGAATTATGATAATGCATCGTTCTTGCGTGCAAGAAAATATACCCACGTGTATCTAGAGAAATCATCTACTATTGCAAAAGCATATAACTTACCACCTAGGCTAGCAATTCTACTAGGTCCAAATAAATCTATATGAAGTAATTGTAGAGGTCTAGTGGTACTTACATCGTTCTTGGACTTAAAAGCGGATCGGATAGCTTTGTTCTTTTCACATTCACTACATACCGTATCCTTCTTGAAAGAAATGTCCGATAAGCCTCGTACCAGCTTCTTTGTGGATAATCTTGAAATTGTGTCCATATTTACATGATCGAGTCTTATGGGCCATAGTTGACTCTCATCACTTTTGGCCATTAAGCATCTACCTGCTTTGTTAACATCATCTAACAAATAGAAAACATATATATTGTCTTCCCTGATACCTTTAAAGATAGTATTACCAGTTGAGCTATCAACTATGGTACATTTGTCTTTGACGAAGTTAATACCATAACCATGGTAAGCTAAATGGCTTATGCTGAGCAGATTATATTTTAACTCGGTAACCAGACAGACATCTTTAATCACAGGGTAAGGGGCCTCACCAATATTTTCGATACCAATTATGTACCCTTTGAGATTATTACCGAAGGAAATGTATCCTTCTTTCTTCTTCGACAGTGTTGCGAATAATGAAGCGTCACCGGTCATGTGCCATGAGCAACCACTGTCGAGGATCCATTTGCTTATAGCATATGAAGGGTGTTTCACCTACAAAAGAATTTGCAGATGAAAACTTTGGTACCCATTTCTTGTAGGGTCCTGGAATGTTAGTTTTTGGTATGCATGCACAAATCTTCAAATCAACAAGCTTTCTAACTCTACATGTAGAAGAAATATGACTAATGGTGCCATAATAGTGGCATCTAGCATGTTGAGTGTTGAATGCAGTGTATTGTGCATTGTTGGTAGGTGTAGGTTTTCTAGTGTAAAAGAATGCATGCCTATTTGTCTTTTTGGGCAAAGATTTGGGTTGGTTAGGTCTGTTACTGTTGGGTTTGACCGTGTTCCGATGATTCGGTAAGTGACACATGTTAGGGTAGGAAGCAGCAACTTCAGGCTATTTTCCTAACCTAATTTCCAACTTTTTGGAGGAGTCATGTAACAAGCTATATTTAGCAGTGAGTGCATTATTTCTAACAATAGCTTGTTGGAGACTTTTCTTCTCTTTAAGTAAGTCTTCCTCTAATTGGGTAATGGTCTTGTCCTCCTCTTCGAATAGTCTTTGGGTCTCGGGTAATAACAACTTAACAGAAGAAAGCTCACCTACCTCACTAGAACTATTACTACTTCTAACCTCATCTGGTAGGTCGATAAGTCTTCCTATTTTACCTTTGTACTCTTTGAGTACCTTCTTAGATGTCTGGTATTTACTACGCAGTCTTCTATAATCTCCTAAGAGGTCAGTAAAGGCTTCTCCTAGTTGTTCAAAGGTAAAATCATCATAAGTATCAAACAAGGGGGTTAGTGGTTACCCGATCGTAAGCCATCAAAAATTAATTTGCAGCGTCATCTGATTGCTTGCCTTCTGAGTCGCTGGATTCACATTCATGCCATATGCTTGTATTGGCATATCTTCGAGATATAGTTTTCTTCAGGTAGCCTTTATCATATTTGCTACTCTTCCTGGTCGATGATGATGCTGTTGGACAGTCCTTCTTCATGTTTCCTTTCTTTTTACAGCCATAGCAGATAGGATCTTCTTCGTTGTTATTGCTGTTGCGGTTGCAGTCCTTCGTTCTTCTGTTGAATCTCATGAACTTCTTAAATTTTCTTACCATAAGAGCTTGATCCTCAGTGTCAGAGTCACTATCGTCGAAATTATCTTCGATAGTTCTACTATGTCGAGCTTTGAAAGAGATCGACTTCTCTGACTTCTCCTTTGGTGTAGCATCTTCAAAGTCTTGAAGTTCCAGCTCGTGAGTGAGTAGCTTACACATGAGTGTTCCAATAGACATGGTTGTAAGGTCGTTCCCTTCAATGATTGCTGTAGCCTTTGGAATCCAGTTCTTTGTGAGAGCTCATAGCAGTTTACGAATCTTCTCATGGTTACTGTACTCCTTGCCTAATAATGAAAGAAAATTTACAATATCCAGGAATCTCATAAACATCTGGGTGACAGATTCGTTTGGCTTCAACTTGAACACCTCATACTCCTGAGTAAGTCTGCTGATCTTTGACTCCTTGACTTGTGTTGTTCCTTCGTGGGTTACTTCGAAAAGTTTCCACACTTTATTTGAGGTTGTGTATGTAGACACCCTATTAAATTCAGTCCTGTCTAAAGCATAAAATAAAGCGTTAATAGCACGTGCGTCAAGACTGGCCTTTTTCTTTTCATCCTCAGTATATTTATCATGGGGTTTTTCAACCAAAACATATTCAACAAGAATACGAGGAGGCTTTTTGTAGCCATCAATAACTATAGACCACAAGTCAAAATCTAGAGATTTTAAGAAGAAACTCATCCGTGTTTTCCAATAGGTGTAATTTGTACCGTCAAACAGTGGAGGTCTGTTTGTGGCTTGGCCTTCACTTATGAACTTCACAATTGTCATATGTTATGCTGTGATCTATGTAACAGTTAAGAATAAAAAAAAATATAATTGCAATGTTACATTGCTTTACCTGTATTACCCGCTCTGATACCAATTATAGGAACGAATCGTAAAGCGCAATACTCTAGAGGGGGGTGAATAGATTAGGCAGCGGAATATTGCTAATTTAAAAAGTTAGCAGCAAGATCACAGAGAAATATCACAAGTAAATAAATGTAAAAGCAGAGATCAGAAAGCAAACGCAAAGACGACGATGTATACTGGTTTCCCTCTTGTGAGGACTATTCCAGTCGGAGAACTCTAGCTTCCAGTTGAATCCACTATTGGAAATTATCGTAAGTTTTCATACAAAGTCCTTGCAACCTCTACAAACGTGAGCTTTGATCCAAAGTACTTGACCAACTTCAGTTGTGAAGTGTCTTTCTTTAATCAAGCCTCTGATTACAATCGCTCTGAAGCTTCTAGACCGTACCGCACTGGCAAATCGACTAGAGGATTGTAATTGGCTTAGGATTTGAAAATTAAAGCTTAGAGCACTTTGGAATAGAGCAGTAGGTTTTAGAGAGAAGAAAGTGAATTAGTAAGTTGAAATGATCGAAATACTTATCTATTTATACCTTTTCCAAATGCAGAACTCTGTCAGAATTCGGAAAAACTCTATGAAAAAATCTCGGCAAGATCCGTAACTGCAGGAAGACTAAGTTCAAAAAGCAACGTTCACTAACCGAACTCTGGCCAAACTCGGGCCAAGTTTTGTCAGTTTTTTTTTAGGTTTTTGCAAAAATGATTTTTGCGATTTTTGAAATTGTTTTAAGCAGTTAGGAGCTTTTCCTAAATAGGGGGTTGTTTTTCAAAACATAGGATATTTTAAAAACATTTGTAGGGTAGCCTATTTGGCAGTACGACTCGTTGTACAATGTATTTCTAGACTCAAGAAATGTAAAAATTACACTGCATAAAGGAAATACAGACTCGAGTGGTAAACACAGCTTCGGTCTTGAACAAAATGGGTAGCAGTTTCCTGGCAGTGTCCAAGAGTCCAAATGAACTTGAGTAGCCCTTATATCGAGACAGAGTTTCATCAATTATTAAAATCAGTATTGACCACGACCAATGGGCCAACACCAGTATCAACTTAAAATAAATCCCACCAAGTCATTCCTGGGAGTCTCTAATGGCAAATTCCTCGGATTCGTTATTACCTCTAAGGTTATACACGTTGACCCTGAGAAAATCATAGCCATTCAAGAGATACGTCCTCCACGCAACCTAAAAGAGCTATGAGGATTCTACGGACGGCTTGTGTACATCAGGAGATTCATCTCAAATATATCTGGACGCTGTAGACCGTTTACTCAACTAATGAAGATAGGTGTGTCTTTCGTTTGGACCGAAGAATGCCAGCAAGCATTCGAAGACATAAAACGATACTTGATGAACCCTCCAATCCTAGTGCCTTCAGTCACAGGAATACCCTTCTTGATGTATGTTCGAGCAATGGATCATTCTCTAGGTGCCTTACTAGCCCAGAAAAATAAAGAGGGTCATGAGCAAGCCATCTATTATCTCAGTCGCTCGATGATCGGTGCTGAACATCGATATAGCCCAGTAGGAAAAGAATGTTTAGCCCTGATGTTCGCTGTCCAGAAAATGCGATATTAGATCTCAGGCCAAACCATTCATGTCATCTCCAGAGTCAATCCTCTCCGAGTCTTGATGAAGAAGCCCAGTACACTTAACTCCAGACTCGCTACATTGGCCATATTACTAGCACAATATGATATGGTGTATGTCCCATAAAAGTCTGTTAAGGGTCAAGCCTTAGCTGACTTCCGAGCTGCTCATCCGATCCCTAAGACATCTAAACACTATGAAAAAAATTCCTGATGAAACTCTGAAATCCAGTATGATTTCAGAAGGAATCCTCGCTTGGCGTCTATTCTTCGATGGTGCTTCCAGAATCAGACCTAAAGGCACTATTGTCACTGGAGTTGGTATAGAAGCATGAAAAATCTCAGCTGATGACATCCCTTCGCCACAGAGCAGATGATACAAAGGCTCAGCCCAAGTGCTAAAAAGACAAAACATAAGATATGGAAAGAAGTCCCTTATGTGTCACGGCTACCAAAGTCAAGTACAAACACATCAAGACTACACAAAAAGGACTAATTATGTTTGTCTACAAATGATTTGGTACAGATTCGACAGAGACTAGGGGGGTCTACAAGAGATTCAGTCTTTGTCTAAGCATATCCCGTCTTCTTCATACCAGAAGATTAACCTCCATCGAGGCGTATTCTGACCTTTTTATGGGCGCAGCCTTCCAAAAGCATATCAGCCACTCGGCCAAAGCAAGCAGCTTCCTGAAGCATCCATTGGCATATGTCTTAAGGGCAGCGATGGCTCATTCTACACAAGAGTTGCCATTGGCATACGTCTGAAGCTTCCTGAAGCAGCCATTGGCAGACGTCGCCTAGAGTTGAACTCCATAAGAAGGACATTTACATACGTCTTAAGGGCGGCGATGGCTCATTCTACACAGAGTTCTTCTATAAGAACATGGCTCCTATGAACGAGAAAAGCCTAAACCAGCAACCAACTTATACAAGGTTGATCGTTGCTCGAAGTTAAGTTTGGATCTCGTATGGTAGTGAAGCACGCCAAGAAGAAGACAACAACTCTTCAGAGGAAAACTTCCCCTTTTATAGGACTGAGAATGGCCCAGAGTGCACGTCACATGGCCGACGGTCAGAATTCACGTATTAATGGGATGAGCCTAAGACTCAGCACGACGAATGTCAGTCTTATACCCTTGGAATTCTCCATATTATGGTGGCAATTAAGAGGGAAGTCCTTAAAGAGTGGGTATTTATCGCTCATTACTCCAGAAGCCAAAGCCTTCAGGCCAGAGGTGCAGCTACTCCCCTGCGCCAACCTCAGAAGCAAGATAGTGGCAGGCCCCGCCCTTTCTTTTACTTCAGAAACAAGTGTATTCACTCCAGAGGTGCAACTACCTGCCTGCGCCAACCCCTGACACACAAGGGTATTATACCCTTTCCTCCAAAGCCAACGCCTTCAAAGTTCAGAGGCGTAGCTACTTACATGCGTCCACAGGCGCATGATAGAGATATGTTTACACTATCTCCATTCCCACGGTGCAGTCATCTGCTCTGATCTAGAAGCTTAAGTCACTTCTCTACAAGAGACTTGAGAACCATCACTGCAACCACTGCAAGTCAGCTTGTCGCTCCAAAAGCACAGTAACCTCGCCAACCTGAAGCATAAGCCTACTCGTCGCCTACAGCACAGCGACTCTGTTACTCCGAAACACAGCTTTATCGTTGCTCTAAATGCACAAAAGTCTCAACGTCATTCGAAGCTAAGTCCACTCATCGCCTGAAAGCACAGAGGCTCCGTCGTCTCCAGAAGCACTGTCTACTCGTCGCTCCAGAAGCATAGTAGTACTTAGTCCTCACCATAGGCGAAGGAAGTACGGGTCCACCCCAATTGGTTTGTTTAAACTTCCTCTTGCAGAAAAGATTAGGATTAGATCATGATTGATATCATATCAGATTGATTTAAATCTTTGATGAGGATCAATTAAACTCCAAATCTATGATGAAATCCCAAGATTTACTCGGTTGTATCCGGGCAAGCAAATCGGCATGCACCATGTGTCACCTCCTTCGATTATGTTGATAACCACCAGAGATTTCAATTGAGGAGAATCTCGATGTCCGCTACGTGTTAGCGCCACAGAAGCCCGCACCGCGCAATGACGGTAGATTATTTCATATCTCAGGAACCCTAATGCACATCACATACGTGCTCGGTTCTCTATAAATAGAAGGAGTTCTCCTTCAACTTAAAAAGAGCGACAACCTTCATCTAAGAAGGAAAAATCCACCAACCAACCAACAGAAGAACAATCCCCTCCAAAGGATCTTCTCCTCCAGACAGCCTCTTGATCGGTGACCCTAGAGTTCCATCGAAGGCGCCAGAGAGCCAGAGCAAGGTTGATTCGTCGTCAGATCTTCAACGGAGTAAAGGCTCCGCTGTAGTGCTCGATCTCCACCGTCACACTTTTCCAAAAACATCTTCTTCCTGTACTTAGAATATCCTATTTAGGACTTCCTTCTTTGTACACAGATACCTTATACGTTCAATAAAGCAAAAAGTTTGCTCAATATTTTGTTAGGTCGAACAAAATGATGCCCCTGCTGGGAGTATCTTCTCCTCCAAAGAGAAGGCAGTGATGCAATCTGATGACAACTTGCTGGGATCTTTCCAAGACATGCTGGTCGTACGCTTCGACCATCAAGCTTTTGAGGATCTTCTCTCTGATGAAAAGTCAAAGACTTCAAAGCGGTTCATACAATCGAAGAAGACTCGACGTGTCTAGAGGCCTAAGGCGGCTGCAGCTAGCAGCACGATAGTGGGAACTGCATCTCAGGACCCCCTCAATGTCGAAGCCACGGAGAAGATTTTGGCTGCTACAACCTTATCCTCTCACCCGATTCCTGTCCCGGAAAATCATGGCGAGGAAGACGATGGTTCAATGGTTGATCTGACGAAGGCACGACGCCAAAGGAAGAGCACACCGATCCAACCCCGCACGACGGAAGCATTGCTAGTAAGAAGATTTGTCTTTAACATAATTGTTTTCTCTTCAGGAGAGCCTTCGACTGACTCTGAATACTACTCACCCGCTGGGGGTAGTAGGAAGAGATCCCAGGTGGTTTGTGCTTCGTACAATAAACACACGACACCTATAGCAGACCAGAGGCCCGCGTTGAAAGCGAAGGATCCACGGCTCCGAGAGCCAAGCCAGGGGGTACGTCCTAAGGAGAGGGAGCCACGCGAGCAGCGTTTCCGCATAAGCGACATGAGACTTTTCTGCCAGACATGCTCTGACCGCACTTACGTGCAGCTTTTCTGCACGTACAATGGGGGTGCCATGGCGGAAGATCCGACCCTCTCCCAAGCGGAAGAAGAATCTGTAGCACAAGGCGTGCCTAAATCAAGGCACCCTTGAACCCAGATTACCATCAACTGCTGCTGCCAGCAGGCGGCTGCACCATCATCGAGCAGGCATTCCGTCTTCAAGAGACTTTACTCCGTGTCGACTCCATGACAGAGACTCAACAGGGGGTCGGTGAGCCATAGAGAAGACGAACCCTACATCATCACGTGCTACGCGGCGTAGGGTTCCAGAGCTTTCAAGAAGCCCTCCCAGAATCCTTCCGTGTCGGTCGCTAAACCGAAGAGGAGGCCGAAGAGCAGCAAAGCTAAGGTACCCGATGTAGGTGTGTTCCAAGGCACCCTTTTTGGATCTGTATTGCGTGCCATACCAAATACTGGGGGTAGCCAGCCTCCTACCATGCACGACAACCCTGTGTTTCGATCTGAGGAGGAGCAATACGACACAGATGCATCCATCGGTGCAGCCAGTCACCAGACTGGGGGTAGCAACCGTGCTGAGTCCGAGGAAGAACACAATCTTATGGTGTATCCTCAAGACGGCGAGGCTCCGGTGTCTGAGCTAGAAAGCGAAGGATCCACGGCTCCCTCGACTCATTCTCACCCTTGGTCCGTGTTTATGGCCGATGACAATGAGAAAGACAACAACAAAGCTCAAACGTATGAAAGACCTCGAGACAAAGTTAGATACGCTGACGGACACCATGAAGACTCTGTCCTCGGTCATGATCGACCTCAAGAGCAATATGGCCCCGGCTGCCTCTATACCTGCGCTTGATCCGCCAACCAATAACGGATCCAACAGGCTGCCTGCCGCACACCAGGCAGGATCCTCCTCGTCGACTCCATCGGCTACAGGTTCTGTAATGCCTACCAAAATATAGCAGGCTATCAAGGAGCTGTATGCTCGTCATGATGCCAAGGAGAAGCAAGCAGCACTCAGAAATATGGGTATCCGGCAGCCATACCCTGCCGTGCGGGATAATGTTGTCTACCCTCCCAAATACAATCCGCAGACGCTTATATGCTACGAAGGGTCTCATCGACAATACTTGAGATATTTGCCTTGGTAACTGGGCACCTGCCAAAGGATGATGCCCTCCTATCCAAAATATTCATAGGATCCCTATAGGGGGTAGCCTATGAATGGTTCTACAGTCTTCCGGACGATTGTGTCTCATCATTTAAAGACCTGAAGACTCTGTTCTTGGACCGATTCTACGAAGGAGGGATGGACATGACGATGTCGACCCTCATGGTAATTATCGAGAGGAAGAAGGAGCTTGTCCGCGCATACATCGAGCACTTCTGCCAGGTAGCCCTCAGATTACCACCCGGCATGTCTGAGCCCATGCTTATGGAATAATGCCACAAGAACATGCTATCCGCAATAAAATTATGGCACAATGCTCCCTGTACGGAGTGGACACCTTTCATTACAGAGGCCGATGCCGCACAGAGGAAAGCCCAGGACGTGCAGCTCCCGGGGCTACACTTTCCTGCGCTTGAAGACAAAGGGAGACGCTTGTCCAGTAGCAACCCCAAAGATGGAAAAGGTAAACAGGCTATGACCATCAACATCTCTAAAGGTTCAGAATCCGTGAACTACAAGTCCGCAAAAATGCAGAGGCCGAGGGAGACTTACTCCTTCAATGACGAGGATACGTTGGAGCTCTTCGAGATGCTTACGAAGAGTGGCAAACTGTCCATCCCGGCACACAGGCATCCAGATGAAGTGGAAAAGGTGGACCATCCCATGTACTGCCATTACCACCAGTACGTCCACCACTCAACACGATATTGCTAGGTGTTGAAAAGGCAAATCCAGCGCCTCATCAATGCCAACATTATTGTAGAAGCATGGAAAAGAATAGTAATTCTTATGCGGCCCAGAATCAACATGAAACTCTATGCGGCTCAAAACTTGGGGAGTTTCATGCGGCTCAAAAATCCTGGGAGCTTCATGCGGCTCAGAAAGCTTCATGCGGCTCAGAAAGCTTCATACGGCCTTATGCGGTTCAAAAACTGCCTATACAGCAGGCCATAATTGCTCTGACATAAAGGCGACAGCTCTGACAAAGATGATGGCTCTGACATAAAGACGAGACGTGACATGCTTCTAAAAAGATGAGAAAATCTTTATGATATCTGACACAGTTCATAAATTCTAAAGAAAGTTCTTTATGCGGATCGCCTATGCGACCTTCATGCGGCTCAGTCATGAGACCACTCTCATGCGACTCAGTCATGAGGCCACTCTTATGCGGCTCAGTCATGAGACCACTTTCATGTGGCTCAGTCACGAGGCCACTCTTATGCGGCACAGTCATAAGGTCACTCTCATGCGGCTCGGTCATGAGATAACACTCATGCGGCTCGGTCATGAGACAACTCTCATGCGGCTCAGTCATGAGATAACTCTCATGCGGCACATTTATGAGACAACCTTCATGCGGCTCGGCTATAGGACAGTCCTTCATGCGGCTCAACCAGAATGCATCATTCATGCGGCTCGCCGCAGAGTAGCAGTTAAGACACGTGGCAGAAATTGACCAAGTCTAGACAGTTTAGATTTAATGCAACAAATAGATCAGGATGAATCTTAACCAATCTCCAACTGCCCACTTCTCAAGGCACAGTTACAAGAATGTGGCCCAAAATTAGCTACGTGGCCGTACACCCCATTACTCACGAATTCCTATAAATCGCAAGGTGCTATTCCCTTGCATACACACACAGAGACACAGAGAGATATATACATATCTGAGCAGAGAAAGAGAGCATTTCTTCGCCTTTGCTGAGGTTGCGTTCGATCGTCCAAGGAGTAAGGCAGAGTTGATAGTACTTTTCCGAGCCTCTACCGTCACCCCCAGAATCCAAAATTAAACAATTGTACTTAGATTGCTTTTCCTAGGTTTTATTCCTAGTCTCTCTTTGTACAAGCGAATTTGTAATTGTGAATCAAAGTTCAGTCCTCCCATAAAACTGTTTTGTTCTTCGATAATCAATGGAAAACACGATGGCGACTCTGTTGGGAACTAACTTCTCTACTGCTGAGAAGTTGTTGACGCAATCGGACACATCCAAACTCGGCTCCATGCAACAGATGCTGGTTGTTCGCTTCGACCAGCAAGCGTTTGAAGAGATGCTCTCCGAAGGGAGCGCTAGCCCGATCCAGAAGCGAGTCAGCACAAAGAAGGCCCGCAGGGAGTGGAGGCCCAAAACCGTTGCCCCTCCCCAAGCTCTGGAAGAAGTGTTCTCTGCTGCCCAAGACGGCAAAGAAGACTCACAAGCGGCCCCACTTCAGGCCGCAGCTACGATGCTGGACTTGTAGGGGCAAAGGAAAACTCTGTGCGGTCCAAGAAGAACCCGCATAAGGGTGCCAACCGCATGCAGAAGGGTCATACGACTACCAATCCCAGCCGCATGCAGAAGGCTCATGCGGCCACCAATCTCAGCCGGATGCAGAAGGCTCATGCGGCCACCAACCTCAGCCGCATGCAGAAGGCTCATGCGGCCACCAATTCCAGCCGTATCCAGAATGCCTATACGGCCAGTAATTTCGGCCGTAGGTAAATGGCCTATGCGGCACCCAATCCCAGCCGCCGACCATCTGCCCTATGCGGCATGGGTTCAGTCTTCGACCGCCTCTCATGCGGTCCTGACATCAAAAGCTCGACGGAGAATATACCAGATTCTATGCGGCACAGCTTGGACTCTTCCTACTATGCACCCTCGGGTACTAGAGCAAAGAAGTCTAGGACAGCACGGGCTCGTCGAGCTCAGTCAGCTGTCCCAACTTCTGACCATCAGAGAGTTTTGCTAACTGTTATACGGGCCTCTGACGGAAAGTTGTACAGAACCACCCGTGTCCATCCCCCGGCGACAAATGGACAGGGTGTTTCCCAAGAGTCTCCCAACAATGATCGAGGGCAAGTGCTTTTGCTTGCCCCGTATCAGGAAGCAAACATAATACCAACGCACTCGTGTGCTCGGGATTCCCGGGCCCACAAAATGAGTGTAAAGGTTGATCGAGATGTACTTGACTTGCGTGATGTGATCCTTCACAAGCGCAAGGAAAGAGAAGAAACCTTAGTGTGCAAAGAGTCCTTCCATGGATATCACTGCACCCAAGTCATTGTCAATTGCTGCTGCAACAAGACAGCAGTACAAGAGGACCGGCAGTCCGTCTTTCAACGACTGCAGCAGCCAGGACCGGTCCTACAACAAAGCTCGGAAGACGAGGCGCTTCCTTTCGCCTCTTGTAATTCTGTCCGGAAGGTCCCTACCGGCAAGAAAGGGAAGAAAAATACCTTCAGCCCGACAATCTCAATCAGTGCGGCTAAGAAACTCTCATCTAAGCGGTTGTCCATAGCCTTCATAGGAGAAGTTTATCAAGGTACCCGCTCTAAGATGAAATCTTGAACACTTGGAGATTCGTCATCTACATCCCTGGGGGTAGTTGAAGCTGGGGGTAGCACTCCTCGAAACATCCACAACAATCCAATATTCCAGGAAGATAAACCTGGGAAAACAATCCCTCCAACAGATACGGCAGATTCTGACGTCCCTGAAGACATCCACAAGTGCCAAGATGAGGCAACCTCCTATGCAGGGGGTAGCACTTCCTCCGAGTCTGAACCAGTGGAGGACATTCCAACATACCCCAACGACTTCTCTATTCGAGGGTACGATTCGGAGAGCACGTCTTCTACAGTTCCTTCCACTGCTCCTCATGTGAGAACAGTATTCATGACTGAGAATGACCAAGACGGTTCCAGTGATCGGCAACGCCTCGACACTCTTGAGGCCATACTTCATACCTTGGTTAAGTCGGTGGACGAGATCAAGGCGGCCCTGCCGGCTCTCCAAGGAAGGTCACTTGGCCAAACAAGCTTGGGTCCCGCCATTAATACAGACTCAAACACAACCACGCCAACCCCGAGCGACAATCCACCCGGAATGTCGGCTCCCACTGCTGCAAAAGAGGCCAGGGAGGCGAGAAGAGAAGTGCAGGAGATCCGGGCAATGTTTCACGCCCGAAAAACCTCTCAGGACCTCAGGATATGACAGTCGTATCCCGCTGCATGGAGCGATGTTCCTTTCCCTCCATGATACAAACCATTCAACATCAATCCATACGACGGGAAGACATCTGCGAGCCGGTACATGACCTACTTTATGGTCACAATGGACCATCTGCCGCATGACGATGCCATCCTCACGAGGTTGTTCATTGGGGCATTAGAGGGGGTCGCATTCGACTGGTACTGCAACTTGCCGGATAACTACGTCTATTCCTTTACCAGCTTTAAACACTTCTTCTTGGAGAGGTTCTACGAGGTGGGACAAGATGTGACAATGTCAACCCTCATGGACGTTGTTCAAGGAGAAAAAGAGCTGACAAGGAATTACATTAAGCGGTTTCGTCAAACCATAATGAAGCTACCCTCCGGTAATCCGAACTCTTCTTTGATTGAGATTTGCTAGAAGAGGCTGCTTCCTACAATTAGCCTCTGGATGGGCGAAAGTCAATTTAAAGACTGGAAGACCTTCATCATCAGCGCCACCAGCGCAGAGGCAAAGTTGAAGAAGGCTCGTCAACTGGATTGAATATCTTAGACGGAGAAGACAAGGGCAAACGCCCTAATACCAATAACAACAACGACGGTAATCCCTCTAACAACCGAGACACCAAGGGCAAACGGGCTATGGTGGTCGATACAGCCCAAAAGCCCGAACCAAAGCCGGTAGAGAAACAGTAGCCTCAGGTGACCTACTCCTTCGAGGATAGCCATGTCAAACCCATCTTTGATAAGCTCTTGCAAGGAGATAGAATTCAGCTCTCTCTGCCAAGATGTGAACCTCGACCTGCAGAGATGGAGAGCCTAAAGTACTGTCACTACCACCGCTACGTCCACCACGCTACTCAAGACTGCTTCTAGTTGAAGCGGTACATCCAGAACCTCATCGAATCTAAGGCTCTGGCCATTGATTTCGAGGAGGTAACGGTCGCTGCCAATATGGTGTCAGTCCAATTCGGCAGTTTCCCTCCAACGAGGACCCAAGATGGCGTAGTACCCGTCCCTCGGGCAACAATGGAGGTCACTAATCTTCTACCTCCTCGAAACTAGACAATTGGGCTGGTACCCCTCACCACGTCAAGAGGGAAGGTCATGTGGGTCCATCCATACTTGGTGCCTGAAGTAACTCAGTCAGCATCATCCCCTACCGGCAAGAAGAAGGGCAGGAAGACTAAGTCCTGCTACACGATTTCAGCCGATATCGAAGAAGCGACAGCTATTGTTATCCAGTCCGACGCACAATCCTAACCCATGCCAGGTAATTCGGCTGAAGAACGTCAGCCAGCCACTGCTAATGCCCCAGGACCTTTTCAGCCTCTGCCGGCCGAAAAGCCTAAGCCAAAGGAGGCCCGCTTTGACAAGCCACTCCGTAAAGATGCACCTCAGGGGCTGGAGAGGCCCTACAATTTTGACATTCTGGCATAATTGGCCAACACACCAGCCAAATTGTCATTATATGAGCTCCTGAGACTCTCCAAATATGTTCGTGTTGCACTAGCGAAGCACTCCAGAAGGCTGACGCTTATTTGGCTCAGGTCAAGCTTATAGGAGAGAGCTCGCCAGCGGATCTATAGGATAGCGCTTGTACAAGTGCCATGCCCAATATTGTGTTCACTCTGCAGGATATGCTTAGCAAGACCAACCTGCCCGATCGCCCACTGCATTACACTGGATACGTCGGCGATATCAAGGTGGATCGAATGCACATTGATCCCAGTTCTTCAATAAGCATCATTCCGAAGAGCTTGCTTTACCTCCTGCGCATCCCCATGCATCGGCTGACACCTACCAGTACCGCCATCAACGGTTTCAATTCTGGAAGAAGCTATCATATTGGGAAGATTCGTCTGAAATGCCAAATTGGCGACCTTCAGTCGGAAGTGACTTGCTATGTCATAGATACAGATACGTCCTACAACATCCTCCTCGGGCATCCGTGGATACACGATTACATGATCATGCCTTCCACATTACATCAGTGCTTCAAATATGTTGACAAGCACGGCTTCGTAAAAATAGAATTCGTCGACATCGATCCCTTCAAAGGGGTCGAATCCTACTATTCGGATTCCTGCTTGTACGAGAAATCCAAAAGGCACCTGATCAAAGAGGATGCTCAAGGACAGAAGGAGGCTACAATGGGATCAGAAGAACCTCTGAAGATCTATTTCCAGCCCCAAAAACCGGGAAGAACTGTACCGCTTGTAGCCACTTTGCGTAAGGAAGCAACTAGTCTCCCGGTGCTCACTGCACAAAAAGAGCAGATGGTTATCCGACTGCCAAGGTCTGGCCAAGGGCCAAGATCCACTGTGGAGCCACTGACAATCAGGCTGCCCAGAGCCGGCCAACAACAAATAGAAGAGATCAATTCTTCTGTTAAGCCAATGGTCATTCGTTTGCCCAGGACAAGTCGACAGCCGAGCGCTAAGCCAGGGACTGCTAGTGAGCCAACAACTCTACGTCCAGCACCAAGCGCTAAGCCAGGGACCGCTAGTGCACCAATGACCCCACGTTCTGCACCACCAGTGGAACCCTTGATGATCAAGCTGCCTAGGTCATCCTCCTAGTCTTCATTAATACATGGGGTGGCTAAAGAAGTGCTAGAGTTAGCCAAGTATGTAGCTGCCCACACTGATGTTCCTTCGGCTAATGATGTAATCCAACCTGAAAAGATATCTTATTATATCAATAAAGGGCTATCTTTGAACTACCTTGAGCTTAATAAGCTTCGTATAATGTATGCTATAGAGCACGGTATAGGCACCAACTTGCAAACACAAGTGACAAATGTCTATACCACGAACCAACTTACTCCCGTGGAAGGCACCTGCTTCATAGTCCCGGGAGAGGACCATCCAATTATCTTCGGCCAGAAGAAGTCGATCTCGGACCCGACACCGGGAGACTGCCCCTTTATCTGTATAGCTCCCGATCCAAGTACCTCATACAAAAATAGGGGTATGATATGGAGACTACACCAAGCTTGAACTACGGCATCGGCTGGCGATTACCTTGCAATTGCCAGTCCCGGCTGGAAAACCACGAGATTATTACAACAAGACCAGACGTGGTCTAGGCTATGTTACACCTGCAACAACTCCTGAAAGCTCGGATGAGAAATGCGAATGGCATTCACATTCAACCGGATCACCCACTTCTGATTCGGATGTCAGCATCGGGGATGTACTCAGGCAAGCTTGGTCTGTCAATATGGCGTTTGCTGACGCCTACGAAGAAGATAAAGACGTACCCAACTTCTCGAGTTAGAGCCTTGGGTCCAACAGCTAGATGCTCAATAGGAGAAGCATTTCGAACGAAGAGATCCTCCTACAGAAGATGAGGTCATGCAAGTTGACCTCGACGATGAATCCTCTCCAAAGCCAATCTTTGTCAGCAAAAGCCTGACAGACGAAGAGCGGGAGTCGCTTTTGTAACTCGTCAGTGTAGAAGCATAGAAAAGAACAAGAAAAAGCCCATGCGGCTCAGACAGAATGAGCCTCATACGGCTCAGGAATCCATTAGAAATTCATGCGGTTCAAAAGTCCTTTAGAGCCTCATGAAGCTCGGATAGCTCCATGCGGCTCAGGAAGGAGCCACGTGGGCCAAAGTAGTTCGCCTCTACCGCTGGCCATAAAGCAACTGCCTCATTAAATGCCCTGACGGCAGCTCTGACAGAAAGACGAAGTGACAACTTTGACATAAAGCTGAAACGATAGCTCTGACATGATGGCGTGCTCCTAGGGAAAAGAAGAAAATCTTTTATAGCTGGCATGATCCGCCAAGTCCTAAAGTTCCCTATGCGGCTGCCATCTTCATGCAGCTGCCCTCTTCAAGCGGCTGCCTCCTTCATGCGGCTGCCACCTTCATGCGACTGCCTCCTTTACGAGGCTACCCCTATGTGACTGCTACTCCTATGCGGCTCGGATTGAGGGGACCATCTCCATGCGGCCTCGACACGTGGCCAGCCTTATGCGGTTCAGTTGGAAACCACCCTCATACGGCTCAGCTTTCGGGGGCCACACCTATGCGGCTGCCACCTTCATGCGGTTCAAATCCTGAAGCCACCCTCATACGGCTCTGTCAAGATACCCTGTCCCTATGGCCCGCAGTTAGGACACATGGCAGAAGATCAGTTCCCTCGGCTCGCAGCATAATGATGGTTGGACACGTGGCACCAAATCAATCAAGATTTATCAACAAATCCTAACAACTAGATTTAGTACAATTACCATAATTACCCGGATCAAATCAGATTTATTACAATCAAACAGATTGAACACGTTGCAGGAGATTCGAGCTTGTCATAATAAATCATAAAGATTCATGGCAATCAACATTAATTGCCTATATGGATTTGGCACAATCAATATTAACTGACCAGATTTGTTGTAATCAAGATTAACGGCCAGATTAATTGCCAACAAAGCAGGATCAAGGAAAATGGTAATTAATCCCCAAAATCGCCGACTTTCCAAGGGTCAATCATTGCAAACCCTAATGATCACACCCTACTCCTATAAATAGCAAGGTGCCATTCCCTTACAAAAAAAGGACAGAGAAAAAGAGGGACCCAGAGAGAAAGAGACCCCCGGCTGGACACACGGAGAGAGAAAAAAGGCACGCACAGAAGAGTCTCCATACACATTCCGAGAGCATTTCTTCATCGGAGCCAAGGCTACGTCCGATCGTCCAAGGAGTAAGGCAGAGCTGCCGTCGCTTTTCCAAGCCTCTACCGTCACCCCCTAGAATCAAAAAATAAACAATCGTACTTAGATTACTGTACCTAGGTTTTCATTCCTAGGCTTTCGTTGTACGAGCGAGTTTGTATTATGAGTCTAAGTTCAGTCCTCCTATAAAATTGTTCTGTACTTTTACAATCAATGGCAAATAGTCAGAGAGTATATTGACGTGTTTGCCTGGAGCTATAAAGACATGCCAGGGCTAAACCCCAAGGTGGCACTCCATAAGCTCAACATTCATTCGGACGCAAAGCCGGTCAAGCAACAACAACGATGGTTCCGCCCAGACATCATGAACTCTATCGAAGTCGAGGTCAAAAAATTAATAGCCAGCAGCTTCATCCGTGAGAAATAACATCCAGACTGGGTCGCCAACATAGTACCGGTCCTCAAAAAGAATAGAAAGATCCAAATTTGCATCGACTTCCAAAATTTGAACGAAACATGTCCTAAGGATGAGTTTTCTCTTCCTATTATGGACATAATGATTGACAACACATGTGGCTTTGAGCGCATGTCGTTCATGGATGGCTTCTCGGGATACAACCAAATTAAGATGTTTCCTGACGACGAAAAGCATACATCATTTCGAACGCCAATTGGTGTGTACTGCTATACAGTCATTCCCTTTGGCTTAAAGAATGCCGGTGCCACATATCAACGAGCTATGAGTGTCATCTTCAGAGATCACTTGCGTAAGACAGTGGAATGTTATGTTGATGACATTGCCGTCAAAAGTCGCTCTAAGGAAGATCATCTGTACGATCTGAGGACGGTATTCGACCTGATGTGAGCACACAACTTGAAGATGATCCCTACTAAATCCTTCTTGGGCGTATCTAGTAGAAAATTCTTGGGTTTTATCATTACCGCCCAGGGAATCCATATAGACCCTGAGAAGATGAAGGCAATCATGGAGATGGGTCCTCCGAAAAATCTCCGAGAACTCAGAGGCCTTCAAGGAAGGCTAGCTTATATCAGGAGATTTATCTCTAACCTCTTCGGATGATGCCAACCGTTCACACACCTCATGAAGAAAGGTGTCTCCTTCGTATGGGATGATGAGTGCCAATGTGCCTTCGACAATATTAAAGAATATCTGTCAAACCCTCCAGTCCTGGTGGCCCCGGTTGCTGGAAAGCCATTTTTGCTCTATGTGCGAGCGATGGAGCATTCCTTCGGTGCTCTACTAGCACAAAACAACGATACGGGGCATGAACAAGCTATCTATTACTTCAGCCGAATGATGATAGAACCTGAGCATAGATACACCGCCATGGAGAAGGAGTATCTCGCTTTGGTGTTCGCCATTCAGAAGATGCGACACTATGTTACAGGATAGACCATCCATGTCATATCACGAGTCAACCCTCTTAGGGTCCTCATGACCGAACCAAGTGCAGTCAGCTCTCGCCTTGCTACCTGGAAGATACTATTGTCTCCCTACCACATGATCTTCGTCCCGCAGAAGCCTATTAACGGTCAAGCTCTGGCAGACTTTTTAGCAGCCCATCCAGGTTCAGAGTCAACTAGAATATACGAAGAAATCCCAGACGAGGTCGCCAATTCAAATATGGCTTCCCATGATACTGTCTGGCGAATGTTCTTCGATGGTGCTTCAAGAATCGGACCTAAGGACAATATCGTCGTTGGGGTCAGAGTAGTACTGATTTCTCCCTCCAGATTGGTGATCAATCGAGCATATTTTCTCACAGAACCTTGCCCAAACAACGTGGCTGAGTACAACGCCTTGGTTATCGGCCTCCGACTCGCGAAGGAACTGGGGGTAGACTAACTAGAAGCATATGCCGATTCACAGTTAATCGTCAATCAGATCCGGTGCTCATATGAAGTTCACCATAAAGACATGATCCCCTATAATCAGATTACAATCGCCATCATCACGTTCCTGAAAGGGTTCTTCATAGAACATATTCCAAGACTCCAGAATATTGAAGCCGATGCCCTAGCAGGACTTGCCGCTTCTCTGGCGGTTCCAAATCATACTCATCACTTGGTGGACGTAATAGGCCATGAATTGGTTTGTCCTAAGAACAACGTACAATTTGCTGTGTGTTACTCTGCCCTGGCGATCGACGAACCTCAGGACTGGAGACTTTCGTTTATTGACTTCGTAGTCTACGACATTTTGCCCAAAAATTTGAAAGAAGCCACTTCTATCAGAAGAAGTTCTCCCAGATTCTTCTACGATACAGAGACAAAAATGCTGTATCGGCGATCCTATGATGGGTTACTGCTCCGGTATTTGTCAAATACAGAAGCCAAGGAAGCAGTGCACGAAGCTCACGACGGCATTTGTGGGCCCATCAACCTGGCCCAAAATTACAAGACCGCCTTCGCCGGATGGGCTATTACTGGCCTACAATGGTGGAAGATGCGATAGACTATGCAAGAAAATGTAAAGCTTGTCAGGTCCATGCAGATTTCATACATCAACCATCTGAATTCCTACATCCGACGGTAGCATCCTGGCCATTTGAGGCATAGGGAATGGATATCATTGGTCCAATCACCCCACCTTTATCTATAGGAAACCATTTTATACTCGCAATTACAGACTACTTTTCCAAATGGGCGGAAGCTATTCCACTTGCAGAAGTGAAGACATCAAACGTGATCAGCTTCATCAAGCATCACGTCATCATTGGCTTTGGACTGCCTCGAAGGATCATCCATGACAATGGTCCACAGTTCGCGAGCCATGCCTTCTATCGGTTTTAAGACAAACACCGAATTCAGAATGTTGCTTCAACACGGCACAACCCGGCGGCTAACGGTATGGCTGAAGCATTCAACAAAACCATAATCAAGCTGCTCAAGAAGTTCGTGTCCTCAAACAAACATGACTGGAATGAAAAGCTTGGCGAATGCATATGGGTGTACCGTACTACAGTCCGGATGGCCATTGGAAACACACCATTCTCTTTGGTGTACGGAAGTGAGGCAGTCCTCCCATTGGAGACTCAAATCCTCTCGCTCCGCGTCGCCCTCACTTACCGATTGACGACGGATGATAATTACCGGCGTCGGCTACAAGAGTTGGAGGCCTTAGATAAAAAGTGCCTGCTAGCTCAACAACGAATTAAGCTTTATCAAGCACGCATCTCTGGAGCCTTCAACAAGAAGGTCAAGCTGAGAACATTCCAAGTAGGCGATCTCGTCTTGGCAGTTCGGAGGCCGATGGTTATGACTCACAAAACTGCCGGCAAGTTCCAGCCAAAGTGGGAAGGCCCATTTATCATCGAGGCTGTACTCTCCAATGGTGCATACCCTCTCACAAAGCAAAAGGAAGACTTGCTCATGACGCCCATCAACGGCAAGTTCCTGAAGAAATATTATGTCTGAACGACAATCTGCCGAATCAACCGGATTGTTGAGTTATGTACCCTTAGGTACCGCTGAACTTACAATCCGGTCATTCCAAATGAATCTATATCGCATCTTCTGGGTAGTGAGTGATGTATGATCATACCTCTGAACTACCTCCCTAAAAGAGCATTTTTCTCATAATCTATTACCCGCGCTTTCAGCGCATAAAAAGGGTAACAGGTCCACAAAATTCCCGAAACAGCCACGTCGATGTCACCTCTGAGTTGTTTCTCTTCCATCACAAACAAATCACCCTTTACGTAGAACTTCCACGTCCATATTACCTCTGAGTTGTTCTATGTATTCTTCGTTGAGTCCACTCCTGCTACCTCCTCATTACCTCTGAGTAGGAAGACTCCGTTGCAAAACCCTTATACTTACCACGTCCTTATTACCTCTGAGTAAGTATGTTGGTTTTCTCTCGACTTATTATCCATACCCAAAACCAGGGTACGCCAAGGATAATATGCCCACAAATGTCTACAGTTGACCACAATTGTCCACAGTTGACCACAAATGTCCGCAGTTGACCACAAATGTCCTCTGTTGACCATAAATGCTGTACTAGGTCCTCTAGTACATGTATCTCTTTTTTTCACCACCTCATGCCTCTGGAGCCCAGCTGCTCCATAGCATTCTTTCGCCCGATACCAAGAACTTCCATGTCCACCTTACCGTGGAGTTGTTCTAGGTATCCCTCTCAAACTTATTATCCATACCTAAAACAAAGGTATACCAAGGATACCATAATACTAAAGATACAATACAAGCACAACAGATAAAGGATGATGTAAACATAGTCATTCATTTAAAATCAAAAGTACTATATTTTTTGGGACCATATTCCTGTTAATAAATAGAGGAACATAATAATGAAAGAAAGAAAAAGCCGATCATGGTTCGGCGACACATAATTCCCTAAGTCGGTCTTTCAGCTTGGTCGTCGACCGCTCAATCCTCAGCTTGGCCTGGCGCTCAGCCTCCTGAGTCAACCTCTCTGCATCCTCCAGATGCTCATGTGCCTGCCAACTGTCTTCATGTTTCTTCAGTACACGCTCCAAGGCATCAGTGGTTCGGGTGACCTGGTCGGTCTCCCGGAGAATTAGCTCCTTATCCTTACGGGAAGCCTGGAGCTCAGATTATAAAGAAACTATTTTCCTCTGAAGCTGGAGGATCTGCTCGTTCGTATCGGCTATCCCACGAGAGACGGCCTCTTTTCGAGCGATACAATCCTCTCCTCTGCGGCTTAGCTGATCGTACTTCAGAGATAGATAATTGAGATCCTTCATTAGAGCACGCTTGGACGTATCCCGTACCATCCTTACCTTTTCCATAGCTGTTACAAGGAAGGCACACTCCTGATCTATTGCTAAAGACAGATCGACTTGCTGCAGTCCTTGAAACTGATCCACCAGCTGATCAGCTTCTACTAATCTGGGCTCCAGGAGCTCGACCATCCCTGCCCCACCGAGGAGTGTTCTGAGGAGTTTAATCTGACTACGGGAAAATTGACGAGCTAATGCGAAAGATGTTCCCCTCTCTAGAGCAGCTTCGACCCATCGTTTTAGATGGCGGTAAAAACTATCAACCATATCCTTTGACGATTCATCCAGAACTTTCAAAGAAGACGGTGTCAAAGGAAGAGTAGCTGGCAGAGTCGAAGACGGTGGTGAAGAAGATGCACCAGAGCTTGATGCGGCTATCACTAGGAAAATAAGTTTCGAGCGATAGGACGTCTGAATAGCAATCATCTCCTCCTCCGTGGCCCGAAGGATCCGCAGACTCTGTAGGGCAGAGAGGTCAACCTCCAGTATTGGAGCCACATGAACCAAGGAGGGTGCATGGACCATTTCTTCCCGCCCCAGCAGTTCTACTACGTCTCCTCCTGAACTTGATCCGGTAGGAGGTCCTTTGGTATGAGTTGGAGGGGGAGGAGGCATACTTTCTTCCACTACGCCCCCTCTGGTGACTTCGCCCTCGACGATGTTCGTCATCAACGACGAAGGAGCAGGACCTGTATGTCCGGAGCAACCATCGATCAACTTAACCCGAAGGATATGAAGATAGAGCAAATGAACCTCCTCACTAGTCAAGACATGACTTAGCTTACCAGGGGAGGGTTGCTGAAGCTGAGGCTCACTCACAGCCGTCGTATCCTCTTCAACAGCAATACTTGAGCCGATTGCGGCTTCCTCCTCTGCCCCAGCCGCCCCGAAGGTGGATACGACTGGATCAGCAACAACCGGCTGAAATTCAGCAACCTTGGGGACTGGTTCAGTAGAGCCTACGTTGCCCTGGGTTGAGATGTCAGCGGCAGGAGGAACCTCAGCCGTCGTCGAGGACCCTGGTGGAAGTAAGCTTGGCAGCCATATCATTAATTAAGACGGCTAGAGCCGGGTTGTAATGCTCGTGGTTCGTTTTACGTATTTCGGTATACGTGTACATATCTTGACTTGTATTGCATGTCTCCTGGCTTGGTTCGGCTTGTTTGGGTTGGATTGGTTCGGCTTGGGTTGCTTATTGGTTCATCATGAACCAAAGGAAGGACCCCTACCTACCACCACCATCATCATTTATTAACCCCCACTCTTTTCTCTCTCCTTATTTATTCTTCTTCTTTTCCACCATTACTTCTCCACCAACCTGAGAGAGTGGAGAGCTTAGGCAAGTGCAACTTGCTTCATGGAGGAATTCTATTTTTATTGTTCTACTGTCTTCTTCATGTGTTTCTAACCCACTTTAGTACTTAGCATTTTTCATTTCTGTGGTTAATTTCTTGTAGATCTAATTTTATGGTATTTTTAGTTCCCATGAATTTTAATCTATCAAACTTATATTTTTTGCTAGTTGATGGTTCAATGTTGTAGAGAATTTCATTCTGCCCCAATTTGACTTATGGAAGTTCGGATTCGGACTCTGGATGACGAATTTATGGAGCTTGGAAGCATTGCTTTATGGTGTTCTTCTTCTCAGAAAGTGGAGAAGAAGAACAGTTCTCTGGCCGCATGGCCATTTAATTGAATTAGTTATTTTGGCCGCATGAGCCTTTCCTTGCACAGCCACATATGGCACTGCTTAGCTGGCATGGCCACTATTATTTGCATTGGTCGCATAAGAATTATTGCATGGCTTTTATTATTATTATTTAATATAATATTTGCTGGCCGCATAAGAAACTATTTGTAAGCCGCATGAATTCTTGCTGGCCGCATATAGGAGCAAATGAGTCGCATATGGCCTTAGCTCCAGCCGCATGCCTATAGCTAATGGATTATATTAATGCATGCTAACATATTTAGCTTCAGCCACATGTTATAGTTAAGGCATTATATTAATGCATAGAATTAATGCTTTGCTTACGTAAGGAATGACTTTGTATGTATTTGTTAATGCATGCTTTGCATGCAGATAATTAATGCTTTGGTTTGCATGCATTATTAGCAAGCACATTTGTTTTATGCATTATTTTAATACTTAGCCTTAGCAAATATTGCATTTGCTGTATGTATTTAATCCTTGGCCGCATAGGCCATTTCTATTTTTGCCGTATGTGGTATTTTAAGCTCAGCCGCATATGGCAACTCAATTGATGGGCCGCATGTACTTTTTAAGTGTTTGAGCCGCATAAGACCCAGAGAAATTCCTGGCCACATAGGCCAATAATGAATGCCTGGCCGCATGGCTTTCTATCATTTTGGAATGCACTAATATTTAATGTTTTAGCTTAGTATTCCATGCATTAGCATTTAGCTGGCCGCATGCATTGTAAACCATTAGCCTCATGGCCATTTAGCAAATGTTGGCCGCATGCATTGTAATTCTTAGCCGCATGGCTTTCATTTATTTGCATACAAATGCTAGCCTTTGCTTGCATGAAATGAATGCATACTTTGTTGCATGCTTTGCTTGCATGAAAATTGCTTACGTGGTTTTGCTTGCTTATATATATATGGCTTTGCAGGCTTATATATATATGGCTTTGTTGCTTATATATATATGGCTTTGCTGCTTGTATATATTTATGGCTTTGCTTGCTTATATATTTATGGCTTGCATGCATTAGTGGCATGCTTATATTAATTTATTTGCATGGCCTTGCATGCATTGTTAGCATGCCCATTTAGTTGGCCGCATGGCCACTGTTCAATTCCTGGCTGCATGGCCACTATTAATTTATTGTTGGCCGTATGACATTAGTAATATATTTTGGCCGCATGGCCATAACTTTAATTACATGGTATTTTCCTGAGCCGCATGAGTCCCCCATGGCCCTTGCTCCTGCTAATATTTAATTACTACTTGTATGCTTGTGCTATTAACTTTAAGTGTGTTCTCTGACACGATGGTGACCCGTTGTGGTACACGTTTGACAATGACATGACATGATAATGGCCCAACGTGGCACACTCTTGACAAGTATACTTGACATGATAACTTGAGATGATAACTTGACATGATAAACATGACATGATAGTGGCCCGACGTGGCACACTCTTGACAGTGAACCTGACATGATATATATATCCCGAAGGCTGTTGCGACGGCTAGCTTGACATGACAAGATTGAATAACTTGGACACCGTAGACGATTGTGCTTGTATAATTGAACCCGTCTTGTCTTGCATCATGTCTAGACGGGGACCCCTGAGTACCACGGTCGGGGGTACCCACTGAAATCAACTAAGGCTAACAACTAGAATAATCCAGTTGTCATGAAGAGATTTTCCAGCTACAGGCAATCCTGTTATCTGGGCGCCCCACTTAGGATCTATAGCCTGCCGTCAAATAGGGCACATTGCCAGCACACTGTCATGTGTTGCACCCTCTAAGTCACCTAAGGGTACATGCATTTCCTGGACGATATACCCACTTGAATTCAACCCCTAATTGTGTCCGGATAGCCTGGATGGTCTGCAGGGCTTGTGGCTGTGGAACAATCTTATTGCATCTTGCTAGTAACCAGGCCTGTGATAACCCTAGTTAGTTAAAGTATCAAGCAGTATTTATTGCTTGGCCGTGAATGTTGGATGGAGTTCATCAGTCTAGTCTTGTCTTGATCCTGTACAAGATTATTACATGTCCTGATTTCTTATTTTATCTTGCCGATAAATGGTGGGAGGAACCAAGTTCTGTTCAGACGAAGGGTTACAACCCCGGTCCTTGTTTGGTTTACGGGTTGTAACCTGGTTATCTGAATTGTCCCATGGTTATCTCATTGTATATCACATGTCATGCTTTTTTTTAATTACTGTCTTTTATTATGTAATTATTCTTATGCTAATTGCTGGTTTTAGTTCCTATGTGAAGCCTCCTTTGTGGCACTTGCTCTTTCTAGGGTATGACCCAGCTGGTTTTGTATGGCCAGATTCCGGAGCAGCACCAGAGGATCTACCGGTTTTTCAGCCAGATGGTGACCACTAGACAGAATCCTGGCAACGAGTGGGTTTATTTTGGCTCTCCCACTCTATTATAAAATTATTCTCTTGAGGCGTTTAGCCGCCGAGTAAGTGTTAGCTCGTGTATATTTTTACTTGCTGTCTGCCTACGGGGTGTAGCATGATTGATAAATCCTAGGGTTGATTATGTATGACTAAACTCTTGCTTGTCCTCACATTTTATAATGACTAGCTTCATGATCAGCTGAATATGTAATATTTGGGACGCCTTACTATTGTATATTTGGTGATCTTACATCTTGTAACATTTACTTGCTTGCTTGTGATTGAGACACTAGGCTTGTTCATGACCATTAGAGACTGATGGCTTGTAGTTAAACCCTCATATATCTAGATAGTCGTGACCGTATAGTGAGGTGGATTCTATTTCATTATACGTAGCTGGCTATGTACGTCCCTGCTCTCCAGTGTTCTGGTTCTGGGGCGTGACACGGTTTAAGTGGTGGCCCATACAGGTCTTATAAATCAAGATATGTGAGGGTTTACCGAATAGATGTCTCAATCAACACTGGCCCTTGATCTCTGCCCGTATCTTTTCATCCCTGAGATTCTTGTCCTGATCATATACTTGTAATCGTTGATCTATCCTGGTCCTTCCTTATTTTTCCCTATGTCATCTTCTTCAGCGGTATTGTACCTGGTCCTGCCATTCAGCAAGGTGGAGCACCTCCCGTGGACCAACAGCAACCTGGGGATCAAGTCCAGCATTCAGGAGTAGCCTCCAGAGTTGTGCCTATTGGAGGAGAGCCACCAGTCCAGCTAGCTCAGCCTACAGAGCCTGATGATGGCACTTTGGTGGGTCTCATCAGGACCTTGTTAGCTTCTCATGATCGTCGAGGAGACGCATTGCACCAGGCAGTGACAGATGCTCTGACCAGAGGAGGTCATCATGGGAACAGTATAGCGAACAGTTTCCAGCGCTTGAACCCTTCTTTCTTCGACGGCAGTGAAGATGCGATCGCTGCAGATACATGGCTTCAGGACACGGAAGTGATTCTAGAAGCAGCCAGGACTCCAGAAGATGAGATGGTAGCCGTGGTGCGCCTA
Source organism: Iris pallida (assembly GCA_029216955.1). Classification (NCBI taxonomy): domain Eukaryota; kingdom Viridiplantae; phylum Streptophyta; class Magnoliopsida; order Asparagales; family Iridaceae; genus Iris; species Iris pallida. The sequence continues at coordinate 42,921 of JANAVB010045057.1, forward strand.
CAGCTATTGGATCTTGCCCGCAGCTGATAGGTGGTGCAGGCCGTTGGATTAGTGGCCCATATTGCCTGGGCAGTATTCAGGGAGAGATTCCAGACCAAGTATTTTGATGCTGTAGCTCGGTACGATCTACAGACGAGGTTCACCAATCAGAAGCAGATGGACAGGACGGTCGACGGATATACGACCGAGTTTTCCAGGCTTAGTCGGTTTGCTCCCACCTTGGTAGCAACCGAGTTCGATAGAGCCCAGCGATTCCAGCAGGGGCTCCACCTGGAGATTTTGTTGGCAGTTGAGCAGTTTGAGCATCAGACTTTTGATGCAGTATTGAGAGCAGCTCGGAGGCATGAGTATACCTCCCAGAGGATCGTGGATAGGACCGAAGGTTGGAAGCGATCTCACGGCCAGATGACCCAATCATCAGCACCAGCCCCGGCAGTCAGGGCTTTGATAATTAGAACTCCGAGGCAGACGGCTTCAGTGACGTCGGTCACGCACCCTCATGTGTTTCTAACCCACTTTAGTACTTAGCATTTTTCATTTCTGTGGTTAATTTCTTGTAGATCTAGTTTTGTGGTATTTTCGGTTCCCATGAATTTTGATCTATCAAACTTGTATATTTTTGCTAGTTGATGGTTCCATGTTGTAGAGAATTTCATTCTGTCTCAATTTGACTTATAGAAATTCGGATTTGGACTCTGGATGACGAATTTATGGAGCTTGGAAGCATGGCTTCATGGTGTTCTTCTTCTCGAAAAGTGAAGAAGAAGAACAGTTCTCTGGCCGCATGGCCATTTAATTGAATTAATTATTTTGGTCGCATGAGCCTTTCCTTGCACAGCCACATATGGCACTGCTTAGCTGGCATGGCCACTATCATTTGCATTGGCCGCATAAGAATTATTGCATGGCTTTTATTATTATTATTTAATATAATATTTGCTGGCCGCATAAGAAACTATTTGTGAGCCGCATGAATTCTTGCTGGCCGTATATGGGGGCAAATGAGACGCATATGGCCTTAACCCCAGCCACATGCCTATAGCTAATGCATTATATTAATGCATGCTAACATATTTAGCTTCAGCCACATGTTATAGTTAAGGCATTATATTAATGCACAGAATTAATGCTTTGCTTACGTAAGGAATGACTTTGCATGGATTTGTTAATGCATGCTTTGCATGCAGATAATTAATGCTTTTCTTTGCATGCATTATTAGCAAGCACATTTGTTTGCATGCATTATTTTAATACTTAGCCTTAGCAAATAATGCATTTGCTTCTTGCATTTAATCCTTGGCCGTATAGGCCATTTCTATTTTGGTCGCATGTGGTATTTTAAGCTCAGCTGCATATGGCAAATCAACTGATGGGCCGTATACACTTTTTAAGTGTTTGAGCCGCATAAGACCCGAAGAAATTCCTGGCTGCATAGGCCAATAATGAATGCCTGGCCGCATGGCTTTCTATCATTTTGGAATGCATTAATATTTAATGTTTTAGCTTAGTATTCCATGCATTAGCATTTAGTTGGCCGCATGCATTGTAACCCATTGGCCGTATGGCCATTTAGCAAATGCTGGCCGCATGCTTTGTAATTCTTGGCCGCATGGCTTTCATTTATTTGCATACAAATGCAAGCCTTTGATTGCATGAAATGAATGTATGCTTTGTTGCATGCTTTGCTTGCATGAAAATTGCTTATGTGGTTTTGCTTGCTTACATATATATGGCTTTGTATGCTTATATATATATGGCTTTGTTGCTTATATATATATGGCTTTGCTGCTTGTATATATTTATGGCTTTGCTTGCTTATATATTTATGGCTTGCATGCATTAGTGGCATGCTTATATTAATTTATTTGCATGGCCTTGCATGCATTGCTAGCATGCCCTTTTAGTTGGCCGTATGGCCACTGTTCAATTCCTGGCCGCATGGCCACTATTAATTTATTGTTGGCCGCATGACCTTAGTAATATATTTTGGCCGCATGGCCTTAACTTTAATTGCATGGTATTTTTCCTGAGCCGCATGAGTCCTCCACGACCCTTGCTCCTGCTAATATTTAATTACTACTTATATGCTTGTGCTATTAATTTTAAGTGTGTTCTCTGACACGATGGTGACCCGTTGTGGTGCACTTTTGACAATGATATGACATGATAATGGCCCGACGTGGCGCACTCTTGACAAGTAGACTTGAGATGATAACTTGACATGATAACTTGACATGATAAACATGACATGATAGTGGCCCGACGTGGCGCACTCTTGACAGTGAACCTGACATGATATATATATCCCGAAGGCTGTTGCGACGGCTAGCTTGACATGACAAGATTGAATAACTTGGACACCGTGGACGTTTGTGCTTGTACAAATGAACCCGTCTTGTCTTGCATCATGTCTAGGACGGGGACCCCTGAGTACCACGGTCGGGGGTACCCACTGAAATCAACTAAGGCTAACAACTAGAATAATCCAGTAGTCATGAAGAGATTTCCCAGCTACTGGCAATCCCGTTATCTGGGCGCCCTACTTGGGATCTGTAGCCTGCCGTCGAGTAGGGCACATTTCCAGCACACTGTCATGTGTTGCACCCTCTAAGTCACCTAAGGGTACATGTGTTTCCTGGACGATGTACCCACTTGAATTCAACCCCTAATTGCGTCCGGATAGACTGGATGGTCTGCAGGGCTTGTGGCTGTGGAACAATCTCATTGCATCTTGCTAGTAACTAGGCCTGTGATAACCCTAGTTAGTTAAAGTATCAAACCGTATTTATTGCATGGCCATGAAAGTTGGATGGAGTTCATCAGTCTAGTCTTGTCTTGATCCTGTACAAGATTGTTACATGTCCTGATTTCTTATTTTATCTTGCCGATAAATGGTGGGAGAAACCAAGTTCTGTTCAAACGAAGGGTTACAACCCCGGTCCTTGTTTGGTTTACGGGTTGTAACCTGGTTATCTGAATAGTCCTATGGTTACCTCATCGTATATCACTTGTCATGCTTTTACTTAATTACTGTCTTTTATTATGTAATTATTCTTATGCTAATTGCTGGTTTTAGTTCCTAAGTGAAGCCTCCTTTGTGGCACTTGCTCTTTCTGGGGTCTGACCCAGCTGGTTTTGTATGGCCAGATTCCGGAGCAGCACCAGAGGATATACCGGTTTTCCAGCCAGATGGTGACCACTAGACGAAATCCTGGCAACGAGTAGGTTTATTTTGGCTCTGCCACTCTATTATAAAATTATTCTCTTGAGGCGTTTAGCCGCCGAGCAAGTGTTAGCTCGTGTACATTTTTACTTACTGTTTGCCTACGGGATGTAGCATGATTGGCAAATTCCAGGGTTGATCATGTATGACTAAACCCTTGCTAGTCCTCACATTTTGTAATGACTATCTTCATGATTAGCTGAATATGTAATGTTTGGGATGCCTTACTATTGTATATTTGGTGATCTTACATCTTGTAACATTTACTTGCTTGCTTGTGATTGAGACACTAGGCTTGTTCATGACCATAAGAGACTGATGGCTTGTAGTTAAACCCTCATATATCTAGACAGCCGTGACCGTATAGTGAGGTGGATTCCATTTCATTATACGTAGTTGGCTATGTACGCCCCCGCTCTCCAGTGTTCTGGTTCTGGGGCGTGACACGGGTCAACCTCAAAGGCGACATTCGGCTCTGAGGGATTCACTTCTCCCGACGCCTGCAAAGAAAAGGAAAATGATCAGATTATTTTAGAAAAGCAGAACTAAAAAGAGGATCGTAACTCGATTCACCTCCGAGACGACGTCGACTTCCTCACTTCTCTCCCTAATGATCAGCCCATGAGGCTTGATCGCAGCCCATTTTCGGGAGTAAGTCATGCCGCCGACAGAGGATGCACGCCTGCTACATTTTCGTGAAGGACTAGGCGCAACAGGGGGCTGATCTGCCACCAAATCATCTGCGAGAGGAAGAGACAAGTTATCAGGGTCATCCTCTTCGTCCACATTGGTAGACTCCGAGTCAGACAAATCAATTGTCCTCCCCTTCTTGGTCCTTGGCTTCTCCTCTAAGACAGTACCAGTAATAAAGCTGGTACTTGGGTCAAAATCGCTTGGGGGCTTCTTCACCATAACATGGTATAAGGATGCTATGTATAAAATGTGTCCTGACTCTCCAGCATCGGGAACAGAGAAGGTAGCACGGGTGTGAAACGCTTTATAGTAGGGCCAAGCCCGGATGCCGTCAAGAACGCTGCCCTTAAAACCCATACAGGAGCTGGGATTGTCCAGAAACATTTGACTGTACCCAAATTGTCGGGAGAATCGGCTGGGTAAGTAAGGCTCCAAGAAGACGGAATGGCGGTTGCAATACACCAGATGCACAGGGCGAATGTTATGCAAACAGAGGAGCATCTTATCGGGGTAGGAATTTGGGAGATACAGCACCATCAAGATGCACGGCTCTCACTTCTTCATCAGTAAAATGAGGAACAAATATGAAAAAGGAGTATCTGTCCACTCGTGCCAGCGCCATCCGACAGGCAGGCATAGTAGTGTACTCCTAGGGCATACGACTGTACTGATAGATGAAGGCATCATCAGCAGTCACATCATCCTCCGGGCCGGGCCTCATCAAAGACTGGTATTGTATCAACAGGCACCCCATCAGATAATGGTAGGGCAGCTTGATACGTTCAAAATCCTTCGTCGTATCCCGAGCGATAACTTTGGACGAGAAGGCGCGGAGGCCACGATATACGCTGCATACCATAGCGGGAAGAAGAGCTAGTCTGTCCCCGAAGTCTAGCTTCACCGCAGGGAGGATCAGGTTATGGCTGATTCTCTCAATAGCACCAACCCCTCCTGAAACCACACAGTTCTGCAGCCATACCATCAGAAATCCCACCAGGAGAGCTTTGTCAGACATCTGCTGGATATACTGATAAAAGTAATTAAAGGAGTCAGATTGACTCCTAAGTCGGTAACCCGTGGTTTTCACCCTCTTGGCAGTCGATACTTGGTTCTGCACCTCCTCCCGGGATCGAGGACTTCGGGGAGAAACCCGGCCTGAGGCGCCTAGCTTAAAAAGGTAGCTGAGCCAGGTCTAAGTATGAGAAAGATTCCTTTTCGAGCTATCGTTCTTCTTCTTTGACATCTGTTGGCATGTACTATGATGACATAGTAGTTCCCGGTAAACAACCACAAAGCCCGGGAACCGTTGCTCCAATTCTTCGAATTCTTCGTTCGTAGGGGTATACATTTCAAAACCTTCATCTCCCCAGGGCAGCTTAGAGACTTCACGCATCTCGTGGAGAGCGAGCCCCATCTCCCCTCTAGGTGTAAAGAAGGTCCCCGTTCGACGGTTGTACATCTCAAGAAGAGCCATGAACAGCTTCTTGTTTATAGGCAGACCATAACAGGTGCCCCGAATGGCATGATATAGGCCAATCTCGAGCAGGAGATCCTTGTATGTTCGCAAGTTCTATGAGGTCAAGTTGATCCATGAAGGAGTGGGGTTCATCCAGTTCATCAGTGCCAACCGACCAATGGGATATGACCCCTTCTGAGCAAGCTGATTCATGAAAGTGTCAGCTTGGGAGAACCGAAAGTTGGGACCCTGTACATTTATGAGCTGCCCGGGGCCAACCCTATCACAGTACGGCTGATCTGTAGCTTGCCTGCAACTACCGACCTAAATGTTTTATTATAGTAAATATCACCCACGAACATCCCCTGCTGGCTCAGAGTTAGGGAGTCTGCCATTTTTCTGTCCATCGACCACATATTGAACCAAGACAGCGAAAAGTGATGCTCCATCTGAGGAATGTGGATCGCCATCCCGTTGGAAGAAAAACTCCAACTTTTAGAGATATCTAAAACGTTGGGGTTCTTTACAGTCAGAGCATCCCCAAAGAGGAATGAGGGTTTCAGATATGTGCCCCCTAATTTTCCCGAGTTTATTATACCCGAGAGAAAGAAGAAGGATTGGTTCCTGATATCCCTCAGCCTCTCCTCAGGTTGATTTTGGTGATTTGGGCCGACACATAATCGACCACGTGGTCGAACCACACCCCCACCGCAGACTGAGCTTGACCTACCAAAAGCTCCCCTGAAGGAGTGACTGGCAACTTCACTGCAAAAGACAAAAGAAAGAAGTCAGAAGATAGCCAGAGAAAATTACTTAAATGTCTTCTGAGTTTATGCGGCTCTGTTAGATGGGTCTTCATGCGGCCCAATTCACAAGGTGCTTATGCGGTCACAAGACGTTTCTCATGCGGCTCGGTCGTGAGACGTCCCGCATGCGGCTCGGTCGTGAGACGTCCCTCATGCGGCTCAGTCATGGGACAATTCTCATGCGGTTCGGACATGGGACAACTCTCATGCGGCTCGAACATGAGACCACTCTCATACGGCTCGTACATGGGACAACTCTCATGCGGCTCGGACATAAGACAACTCTCTTACGGCTCGGACATGGGACAACTCTCATGCGGCTCGGACATGAGACAACTCTCATGCGGCTCGGTCATGAAGCAACTCTCATGCGGCTCGGTCATGAGACAACTCTCATGCGGCTCGGTCATGAAGCAACTCTCATGTGGCTTGGACATGAAGCGTACTCCATGCGGCTCAGTCATGAGGCGTTCATACGGCCCATACGGTACAGCTTATGCAGATTCATCACACTGAACTTGAGCAGTTCAATGAAGACGAAAAGCGCATTAACTATGCCGAAGCATGATAGGGAAAGGCCCGCGCATAAAATATGCGACATAGCCATGAAAGTAAGGGTTTTAATTCATGCAGTTTTCTTGCCAATGCTCTTACCATCAATAGAAGGATGAGCGTCGGGGTGAACTGAGATCGCCGTATTCGATGAAGAGGTAACTCCTTTGCCCTTCGCTGCCACACTGGAGGAAGCCTTGGGAGCCATAAGTGATCGAGAGTAGAGAAGACGACGGCTAGGGCAAGAAAGATTAAAGAAAGAAGAGAGTAAAGAACCTCTTTCTTCAAAAATTGCTCGTTCTTATAGGCTGGCGGAGGCGTGTGAACCGATAGACACTTCGGATTTCGTGCTGCCAAGAAGATAAAGCCGACCCTTGGGATTCTATCCCCTTTCATGCAAAAGACAGCTCCGAATCATCAAAGCAAATCTAAATATTTAATGCCGACTCTTGGGATCCTATCTAAAAAACAACTTTAAAATTAAAATAAATCAGAAACAATTAATGGAACACCTACGTGGCACAAGACCAGTATGCGGCCAGAGAAGCCTATGCGGCCAGAGAAGCCTATGCGGCATGAAGAGCTTATGCGAACATACCCATGCTTATTATTCAAAGTATTTCAATTTTACAAATTAAAAACTTTGAAGGGGGTCTTGTAGAAGCATGGAAAAGAATAGTAATTCTTATGCGGCCCAGAATCAACATGAAACTCCATGCGGCTCAAAACTTGGAGAGTTTCATGCGGTTCAAAAACCCTGGAAGCTTCATGCGGCTCAGAAAGCTTCATGCGGCTCAGAAAGCTTCATACGGCTTTATGCAGTTCAAAAACTGCCTATACAGCTGGCCATAATTGCTCTGACAAAGATGATGGCTCTGACATAAAGACGAGACGTGACATGCTTCTAAAAAGACGAGAAAATCTTCATGATATCTGACACAGTTCACAAATTCCAAAGAAAGTTCTTTATGCAGATCGCCTATGCGACCTTCATGCGGCTCAGTCATGAGACCACTCTCATGCGGCTCAGTTATGAGGCCACTCTTATGCGGTTCAGTCATGAGACCACTCTCATACGGCTCAGTCATGATGCTACTCTTATGCGGCGCAGTCATGAGGTCACTCTCATGCGGCTCGGTCATAAGATAACACTTATGCGGCTCGGTCATAAGACAACACTCATGCGGCTCGATCATGAGACAACTCTCATGCGGCACAGTTATGAGACAACCTTCATACGGATCGGCTATAGGATAGTCCTTCATGCGGCTCAGCCAGGATGCATCATTCATGCGGCTCGCCGTAGAGTAGCAGTTAAGACACGTGGCAGAAATTGACCAAGTCTAGACAGTTCGGATTTAATGCAACAAACAGATCAGGATGAATCTTAACCAATCCCCAGCTGCCCACTTCTCAAGGCACAGTTACATGGATGTAGCCCAAAATTAGCCACGTGGCTGTACACCCCATTACTCACAAATTTCTATAAATAGTAAGGTGCTATTCCTTTGCATACACACACAGAGACACAGAGAGATATACACATATCTGAGCAGAGAGAAAGCATTTCTTTGCCGGAGCCGAGGTTGCGTTCGATCGTCCAAGGAGTAAGGCAGAGTTGATAGCACTTTCCCGAGCCTCTACCATCATCCACCAGAATTCAAATTAAACAATTATACTTAGATTACTTTTCCTAGGTTTTGTTCCTAGGCTCTCTTTGTACAAGCGAGTTTGTAATTGTGAATCAAAGTTCAGTCCTCCCATAAAACTGTTCTGTTCTTCGATAATTAATGGCAAACAATTATATCGTTGGATTATGAAGAGAAAACCGTCACGACCAACAAGGTTACTCTATAATTTGGGAGTTTTCCAGCCACAGAGGTGCGAGACGGCGTCGTCCCCATTCCAAAGGCGATAATGGAAGTAGTCAACCTTCCACCAGTACGGGACAACGCTCAAGGGCTCATCTCGTTCAACACACCTCAAGGCAAAGTCTTGTGGATTCATCTTGACTTAGTCCCTGACATGATGGCACCTACGACCTTTTCTACCAAAGGAAAGAAAAGTAAAACAAGCCGTATGGTCTCGACTTCGACCGATGATGCTTTGGTGACCACCCGCTCAGTGCAGCGACAATGTAACGCCCCAGTTCCAAAATACATAGGACCAAGTACGTGAACATGCCAGCTGCACATATACGAAGAATACTCCAATATATGGAAACCTCATATATGCACATAAGCTGTAAATAAAAATCACAGGCCAAAATAACATATCTAATCTCATCACAGCTCAACACAGAAGATAAGGAAGTCCAAATAAATAAATAAGAGTATCAAAAGATAGTCGGGTGAACATACTCACTCCAAACAGCTATGAAAAATAGTCTCACAAGATCGGAGTTCGACCTCCGCAAATAGAAAGAAAAAGAGATGTAAAATAATGTCTACAACTATCTCAGATAAGAAATAGACTAGGAATCATAAGGCACTGCCTCATCATCAATGTAGGATAGCTCCAATGCCGCTCCGTACTCCTGTAGAAACTCGTCAAAACCTGGAGAGATAACCAGGTCCTCAGGGGACATAGCAAGATACAAGAAAACACCATGCCATAATAAACTGTGATAATATAATAAGAGAAAAAGGTATGCATGCAATCGGGTTCCTGACCATTCTACTGTGAACATGTAGTTGAGATACAATCCTTCGACGCATGAGCCCTGGCTGAAAATAGGATCGGCATAGTTCCCATAGAGGGTACCAGGGGCCTACGTTCGTAACACTCGGGAAGTGTCAGAGGGCACCATGTGCAAGGGGCTACGTCCATAACGCTCTGGGAAACGTCAGAGGGCGCCTGGAGCCTGCGTCTCCGGAGGAGCGCACAGGTAATCATGGAAGTGTAAAGAAGCCCATACGTCAGGTATTGTTCTCTCCACCCAATGCCTAGTATCATCATCTCCATGACTGATATGAACCTCTAGTAACCGCCAAGTTTTCTAACATACAATACTATTGGCAGTTACTCCTATCCGTCGTACGCTCCATACACATCGGTGGCCAGCCAACTGCACGGAAATGTGTCCTATATGTGACACACATCATGTAATACAACAAGTGTCAAGGCCATATGAGATATACCAATACATCAACATCAGTGGGTGGTCAATAAACTAAGTCAATACAAAAGAATAAATAAAGCAAGAAAAACGACCGATAGAGTCGCTTGCACCCAAGTGTGACTTGGACGCACAGTTTAAATATCACAAAACAATGCTAAAAATAACAACTGAAAATAAGAATATAATAATCACAGAGTTGGGTGGCAAGGTATCTTGCCTGGTGGTGCAAAGTGGCAAGTCCAAGAGTAGCAAGTGTCAGCACCAAAACTCACAAATCACAGATGACTCCAAACGCTGAAACAAACATAAAAAATGATCTCGGTGAAGAAGATGTACCTAGGAAACGCCTGTCCAAAAGTCAAATTCTGGAACAGGGGCAAAATCGTAATTTTCGGGTCAAAACGATGTCCGCCGTTGGACCCGCTTTGCACCGAAATGTGTGCCAAAGTCTACGGTCTCTAAAGTCGTCAAACTACATGTCTATAGTTTCAGTTTGAGGGGAGTAACTCAACGGTATGTCCAGTTTTGGATTCCGAGAAGCCGTGTACAAAACCGCCCGTTTGAGTGGGTCGCAGGCCCGCCAAAATTGGGTTCCAATTCGACCTTTTCAGAATTGAACCAAACTTGGCATGCAGGACCAAAATTTCGATCTGGACCTGTTGGCACAAGTTTCGTCTCGATTCGACGACCGTACACGAATTTATGGACAAGTTTGCAAAACGTCGATACGGGGGTATCTCGACGGATACACGTTGATTTCGTCGCACACAAGCGACGAAACTGAGTTCCGTCAGTTCCCACACGTCCGCAACATCCTTACATGCCTTTCCATGCGTATAATGCGCGACCATGTCGTCTGGTTTGTCAGGGCGTACGTCGTATCGTGGAAATTTTCTGAAATTAACCCTTTAGAAAATAGTTTTTCGTCCAACTTTAACGCTGATTTAATATTCGCACAGAAAACGAAATCCAGATCTACAAAGTGCGTTTCAATCGTGGTTATGTTGTCTTCACACGTGTTCAATTAGTTTTTACGAAAGTTTAATGGACAACGAGAAAAGTGGCCGACAAGTTGGCGTTTCAAAACAGTTTTTAATAATCAGAAAAGTGGGTTTTTCTCCAACATCGTCTCGATTTTTCGAGCAATCTCTTCGGGTTCCCAGGATTCTATCAGAAGGGGATTGGAGAGGGTCATGTCTACTATGCACAGCATTCGATAGATAAAATTTTTGTTGAACGGATGCGAAGAAATTGAAATCAAAAGATGGTACCTCGCTGTTTGGAAAAACTGAGATCGTCCAAAGGTGCTGTCGGCCTGAGATGCACAGGCAGCGCTCGTGCGGTGGTGCGGCGCTACCAGCGGCCAGTAGTCCGTCGAGGGGTCGAGGTCGAGTAAGCTTCACGAGGGAGAAGAGATATGGAGGGTTAGGGTTTGGTTTTGACGAGGTTGTAATATATACCCGCCGTTGCTATTCCTAATAGGATTAGGAATCTATGGGCTCGGGTGCTAAGGTTAAGGGCTTGCAGCTGCTGCTGCATCTAAGAGAATTGGTTGGTGGGTTCGGGCTTGTAAGTCATGGCAACTTATTAGCAAAGAATTTGTGGGGGCGAGTTTTTCTTAAGGGCCACAGCAGCATAGCTGCTTAGCAAATTTTGTTGTGGGGGTCGGGCCCACCTCCCCTCTCACCGCAGCTTCTGCTGCATTGGGGGGTTCGGCCCCCCCCCCTCCACCAATGTTTTTTTTTTAAACAATCAATCAATCAATATATATATATATATATATATATATATATATATATATATATATATATAAAATATATATATATATTTTTTATTTTTTATTTTTTATTTTATATATATATATATATATATATATATAAATATATATATAAATATATACATATTTATATGTATATATATTCATAAGAAAATTTCTAAAATTCTCAATAAGTAATAAAAATATTTTGTAACTAATGTAGTCTATAATTATTAATATTAAAATATCAAGCTCACAAACATACACATATTATATATCTCTATAATTACGTACATATACCAATCAAATTAAAAAATATAGAAAAATACTTTTTAAAGCATTAAATTAATTAAAAAACATTGGGGTTTTACATCCTACCCAACTTGAAGAAAATTTCGTCCTCGAAATTAAACTAAGGTCAGAGGATCAAATGCAATGCATGGAAATATACATGCAAGACATACCTTCGCCTTCGAACAAATGCGGGTAGCGATTTCGGATGTCGTCCTCGTGCTCCCAAGTAGACTCCCCTGGCGAGTGATGCTTCCATGCCACGCGAACCAATGGAATAGATTGATTCCGCAACACCTTCACTCGGCGATCAAGGATACCTACTGGTTGCTCCTCGTATGACAAGCTCGGGCCAACTGTGATCTCGGAGTGGTCAAGCACATGATTGCTGTCCACCACGTACCTCCTCAACTGAGATACATGGAATACGTCATGTACTCCCTCTAGTGACGGTGGCAATGCCAATCTGTAGGCAACCTCTCCAACACGTTCCAAGACATCGAAAGGGCCGATGTACCTTGGACTCAACTTGCCACGTCCTCCGAATCGAATCGTGCCCCTAGTGGGGGATATCTTCAAGAACACATGGTCACCCTCTTTGAACTCTAAGGGTCGACGACGATTATCTGTCCACTGCTTCTGACGATCCTGCGCTGCTCGCAGGTGGTCCTGATCTTCTTCACTGTCTCCACTGTGCTCAAGACCAACTCGGGACCCAATAGCTGTCGCTCTCCTATGTCGCTCCAAGGAACAGGAGACCGACACTTCCTACCATACAATGCCTCAAACAGAGCCATCTGAATGCTCGCTTGATAGCTTTTGTTGTATGAAAATTCTACAAGATGAAGATGGCCCTCCCACGAACCGCCAAAATCAAGCATACACGCTCTCAACATATCCTCTAGCGTCTGTATGGTACGCTTTGACTGGCCGTCTGTCTGGGGATGGTATGATGTGCTAAACTTCAATCGAGAGCCCAAACTCTCTTGTATGCTCCTCCAAAAGTGTGAGATAAATCTAGAGTCACGGTCCGACACAATACTAACAGGCACACCATGCAATCTCACAATCTGCTCCATATACATCTCTGCCAATACCTCTGTCGACTGGCCCACTCTAAAAGATAAGAAATGGGCTGACTTCGTAAGTCTATCAACAATCACCCATACTGCGTCACGTCCTCTAGGACTCCGAGGAAAACCCGTGACGAAATCTATAGTAATGTGCTCCCACTTCCACTCGGGAATGGGTAGCGGCTGCAATAATCCGGCCGACCTCTGGTGCTCCGCCTTCACTTGTTGACATACCAAGCACTTGGCAACGAAACGAGCTATCTCTCGCTTCATTCCATGCCACCAATAATACTGTCGTAAATCACGATACATCTTGGTCCCTCCGGGATGAATAGAGTAAGTCGAACTGTGAGCCTCTGCCATCAGCTCCTGCCGTAGCTCTCCATTAGGAACATAAATACGATCACCACATCGTAATGTACCATCAGTGTGGATCCTCAATCCTGTCTGCTCTCTTGCTTCAGTCCTCTCCTTCAGCCGTCGAAATCTAGCATCATTGGGTAATGCTGCCTTGATGCGCTCTACCAATGATGATTGTACTTGAAGGTTGGCTAATATGCCGTCTGCTTCCGGCAATACTACCTCAATACCAAGCTGCTCCAAATCTCTAATCAACTCCCTCTGTGTAGTCAAGAAGTGTGCCATGGGCTTACGGCTTAATGCGTCTGCCACGACATTAGCCTTGCCCGGATGATAATGAAGCTCGATCTCATAATCCTTCATCAACTCCAACCAACGTCGCTGTCGCATATTCAATTCTTTTTGTGTGAACACGTACTTGAGGATCTTATGATCAGTGTAGATATCAACCTTCTCGCCGTACAAGTAGTGTCTCCATAGCTTCAAAGCAAAGATAACCGCTGCGAGCTCTAGATCGTGGGTCGGATAATTATTCTCATGCACTCTCAACTGTCGCGATGCATATGCTACTACACGACCATGCTGTATCAATACACATCCTAATCCCTTCCTGGATGCGTCGCTGTAGATCACAAATCCTCCTGGGCCCGATGGTAGTGTCAAGATCGGTGCTGTAGTCAATCGCTTTTTCAACTCGTCAAAAGCGGCTTGACACTCGTCTGTCCATACAAACTCCTGATCCTTGCAAGTCAATCGAGTCATAGGCCCCGCTATTCGAGAGAAATCTTCTACGAACCGTCGGTAGTAACCCGCAAGTCCGAGGAAACTTCTCACTTCTGAAGCTGTGGTGGGAGCGGGCCATGATTTGACTGCCGTGATCTTCTCTGGGTCCACCGATATACCATCGCCCGTAACAATATGACCAAGGAATGATACCTCATTGAGAAAGAAATCACACTTGCTAAGCTTCGCAAAAAGTCGCTCATTCCTTAATATTTCCAAAACTATCCGTAGATGCTGCTCATGCTCCTCTTGACTCTTGGAGTAAATCAAGATATCGTCTATAAAGACTACTACAAATTTGTCTAAGTATTGGTGAAAGATCTTGTTCATTAAATTCATGAAAACTGCGGGAGCATTGGTTAAACCGAAAGGCATGACCAAGAAATCATAGTGTCCATACCTCGATCGAAAAGCCGTCTTGGCAATATCTTCCATCCGAACCTTCAATTGGTGATAGCCCGATCGTAAGTCAATCTTGGAGAATACTTTTGCTCCACTCAGCTGATCAAATAGATCGTCTATACGCGGCAAGGGATACTTGTTCTTCTCCGTCACTGCATTCAATGCTCTGTAGTCAATGCACATGCGCACTATTCCGTCTTTTTTAGGCACAAAAAGAACGGGAGCTCCCTATGGTGACGCACTGGCACGAATAAATCCCTTCTCTAATAAGTCATCAATCTGCGTCTTCATCTCTACCAACTCATTGGGTGCCAGACGATATACTCGAGATGAAATAGGCTCGGCTCCGGGAATAAGCTCAATAGAAAACTCAATGTCTCGGTCAGGTGGTAGTCCTGGCAACTCCTCGGGGAATACATCCTCGAACTCGGTGATAATAGGGTGCTGAGGGGTGTCATGCATCATCATATGTGTTCCCGATGTGGGTGCATCACAACTATCTCCGTCTTCTTTGGTGAACTCAAACTCTGCCGCATTCGGTGGTCTAAAGAGAATACTGCTCCTATGGCAGTCTATGAGAGCGAAATGCTGGCTCAACCAGTCCATTCCAAGAACCACATCAAATGTCGGCAAAGGGAATTCAAGGAGTCGTGCCATCATCTCTCTGCGATTTATCACTACAGGACAACGTCTACAAATACCACTAACAGGTACAACTCCTCCTCCAGTGAGGATTTTAACATTCTTAGCTAAGGGTGTGATGGGAATGCTGTGTCTAGTAGTAAAACTAGTGGCTATAAATGAATGAGTGGCTCCAGTATCAAATAATGTAATAGCAGGAAAAGATGCAACTAGAACCATACCTGCTATAACTTCCGCCTCTGTCTCTATATCCTCAACAGCAAGTGAGAATGCCTGCCCATAGTTCTGTTCTGGGCCCTGAGCTCTGGCCTTGTTGTACTGTGTGCCTTGGGGAGGCAATGGTGGACGAGGTGCTCCTGCTATAGGCCGTGGTGCTGGGAGAGCTGGAGCTGTGGGACTCGGATTTTGCCGAGCTTGTACTATTGCATGTTGCTCCGGACAATCTTTGAGCATGTGCTGATTAGATCCACATCTCAAGCATAATCCAAGACGAGTCCTGCAGTCATTCTGGATATGTCCTTGTTTACCGCAGTAATGGCAAACAGGCTTCTGAAAAGGTGAGGACCTCTGCTGGAACTGTCCTGTGGTCCTCCTGATAGGTCCACTCTGAGTAGCTCGGGCTGGTGTAGCAGCTGGGGTATGACGCCTCGATGTCTGCTGCTGTTCCTTGCGAAGAATCTCCTGAGCACGAGCTTCTTCCAAGACAGCTGAATGGGAGACTCGAGACTGAGTAGTCGTATAAGACTTGAGCTCTGGTGCAAGCCCATGGTGAAATCTCCTTGCCTTCTCTAACTCTGTCGGAATCAATCCCACACCAAATCGACTCACCCGATTGAACTCCGAGTCATACTCATCCACTGTCATATTCCCTTGCTTCAGATGGAGGAACTAGTCGTAGAGACCATCTCGAACATGAATAGGGAAGAATCTCTCATAAAATGCATCATAGAACTATTTCCAAGTGATCCCAGTGCCTAATCGTCTCTCTTCCGCCTTCCACCAGTGGTGAGCATTGTCTTCTAACAGTAAGTCTGCTGCTGTCATCCAATCTCGAGCTGGCAACTGGAATGCCTTCAGTAGCTTCTCGGTACTGATAAGCCACTGTGACACCTCTAATGGCTTCTTCGTCCCTCTAAAGGCCTTGGGGTTCATATATGTGAAATTCTTGATAGAGCCTTCATAGGGATACAGAGCCGGTGCCGGTGCTGGTGCTGTAGGTGGTGGTGGAGGTCTAGCCATAGCTGCCATCATCGTCTGTCTCATCAGCTCAGTCTGCTGCCACTAAGCCTGCATCATGGCATACATAAACTGATTAGTAGGGCTCCCATCAGTCGGTGGTGGAGGCATCTGAGGTCCCGACTGTGGAGGAAACTGCTGAGGGAATGGTGGTGGTGGAGGCAGTGGTACATTCCCTCCCGGTGGCATGGTAGTAGTCTGTCCAGCCTGGCTGCCTGGGGGTGCTGCGACCTCTGGGTACTCCGTCGTCGGCGTCATAGTAGGCTGCGTCAGTCCTGGCTGGTAAGGCGTCGCTGGAGTCATGGGAGGATTCTGTCCCTCCGAAGTAATCTCCTCACTAGATGTGAGGGCCAAGGCAGAAGTGCGTCTGCTTCGTAGATTCATACTGTAGGCATGAGGAAGATAAGTTGATATTAGAAAAGATTAGATATGAAGTAAATCGAATAATCAAGGAAGTTTCAAAAAGATTGGAAGTCAAGGGATAGTAGTAGTTCTGGATGAGATAATCCTATTCCTATATGCATGCTTGTTGGGCACAGTCATGTAACCCAACAATATTAAATCTGACCTGTATGGGCCACCACAAAAACATGTAACGCCCCAGTCCCAAAATACGTAGGACCAAGTACGTGAACATGCCAGCTGCACATATACGAGGAACACTCCAATGTATGGAAACCTCATATATGCACATAAGCTGTAAATAAAAATCACAGGCCAAAATAACATATCTAATCTCATCACAACTCAACACAGAAGATAAGGAAGTCCAAATAAATAAATAAGAGTATCAAAAGATAGCCGGGTGAACATACTCACTCCAAACAACTATGAAAAATAGTCTCACAAGATCGGAGTCCGACCTCCACAAATAGAAAGAAAAAGAGATGTAAAATAATGTCTACAACTGTCTCAGATAAGAAATAGACTAGGAATCAATAGGCACTGCCTCATCATCAATGTAGGATAGCTCCAATGCCGCTCCATACTCCTGTGGAAACTCGTCTAAACCTGGAGAGATAACCAGGTCCTCAGGGGACATAGCAAGATACAAGAAAACACCATGCCATAATAAACTGTGATAATATAATAAGAGAAAAAGGTATGCATGCAATCGGGTTCCTGACCATTCTACTGTGAACATGCAGTTGAGATACAATCCTTCGACGCATGAGCCCTGGCTGAAAATAGGATCGGCATAGTTCCCATAGAGGGTAACAGGAGCCTACGTCCGTAACGCTCGGGAAGCGTCATAGGGCACCATGTGCAAGGGGCTACGTCCATAACGCTCTGGGAAACGTCAGAGGGAGCCTGGAGCCTGCATCTCCGGAGGAGCGCACAGGTAATCATGAAAGTGTAAAGAAGCCCATACGTTAGGTATTGTTCTCCCCACCCAATGCCTAGTATCATCATCTCCATGACTGATATGAACCTCTAGTAACCGCCAAGTCTTCTAACATGCAATACTATTGGCAGTTACTCCTATCCGTCGCACGCTCCATACGCAACGGTGGCCAGCCAACTGCATGGAAACGTGTCCTATATGTGACACACATCACGTGATACAACAAGTGTCAAGGCCATATGAGATATACCAATACCTCAACATCAGTGGGTGGTCAATAAACTAAGTCAATGCAAAAGAATAAATAAAGCAAGGAAAACGACCGATAGAGTCGCTTGCACCCAAGTGTGACTTGGACGCACAGTTTAAATATCATGAAACAATGCTTAAAATAACAACTAAAAGTAAGAATATAATAATCACAGAGTAGGGTGGCAAGGTATCTTGCCTGGTGGTGCAAAGTGGCAAGTCCAAGAGTAGCAAGTGTCAGCACCAAAACTCACAAATCACAGATGACTCCAAACGGTGAAACAAACATAAAAAATGATATATCTAGGAAACGCCTGTCCAAAAGTCAAATTCTGGAACAGGGACAAAATCGTAATTTTCGGGTCAAAACGATATCCGTCGTTGGACCCGCTTTGTACCGAAACGCGTGCCAAAGTCTACGATCTCTAAAGTCGTCAAACTACATGTCTATGGTTTCAGTTTGAGGAGAGGAACTCAACGGTATGTCCAGTTTTGGATTTCGAGGAGCCGTGTACAAAACCGCCCGTTTGAGTGGGTCGCGGGCCCGCCAAAATTGGGTTCCGATTTGACCTTCTCTGAATCGAACCAAACTTGGCATACAGGACCAGAATTTCGATCTGGACCTGTTGGCGCAAGTTTCGTCTCGATTCGACGACCGTATACGAAGTTATGGACAAGTTTGCAAAACGTCGATACGGGGGTATCTCGACGGATACACGTTGATTTCGTCGCACACACGCGACGAAACTGAGTTTCGTCAGTTCCCACACGTCCGCAACGTCCATACGCGCCTTTCCATGAGTATAACGTGCGACTACGTCGCCCGGTTTGTCGGGGCGTACGTCGTATCGTGGAAATTTTCTGAAATTAACCCTTTAGAAAACAGTTTTTTGCCCAACTTTAACACTGATTTAATATTCGCACAGAAAACAAAATTCAGATCTACAAAGTGCGTTTCAATCGTGGTTATGTTGTCTTCACACGTGTTTAATTAGTTTTTACGAAAGTTTAATGGACAACGAGAAAAGTGGCCGACAAGTTGGCATTTCAAAACAGTTTTTAATAATCAGAAAAGTGGGTTTTTCTCCAACTTCGTCTCGATTTTTCGAGCAATCTCTTGGGGTTCCCAGGATTCTATCAGAAGAGGATTGGAGAGGGTCATGTCTACTATGCACAGCATTCGATAGATCAAATTTTAGTTGAACGGATGCGAAGAAATAGAAATCAAAAGATGGTACCTCGCTATTTGGAAAAACTGAGATCGCCCAAAGGTGCTGTCGGCCTGAGATGCACGGGCAGCGCTCGTGCGGTGGTGCGGCGCTACTAGCGTCCAATAGTCCGTCGAGGGGTCGAGGTCGAGTAAGCTTCACGAGGGAGAAGAGATATGGAGGGTTAGGGTTTGGTTTTGACGAGGTTGTAATATATACCCGCCATTGCTATTCCTAATAGGATTAGAAATCTATGGGCTCGGCTGCTAAGGTTAAGGGCTTGCAGCTGCTGCTGCATCTAAGAGAATTGGTTGGTGGGGTCGGGCTTGTAAGTCATGGCAACTTATTAGCAAAGAATTTGTGGGGGCGAGTTTTTCCTAAGGGCCACAGCAGCATAGCTGCTTAGCAAATTTTGTTGTGGGGGTCGGGCCCACCCCCCCTCTCACCGCAGCTTCTGCTGCATTATGGGGTTCGGCCCCCCCTCCACCAATATTTTTTTTTAAACAATCAATCAATATATATATATATATATATATATATATATATATATATATAAATATATACATATTTATATGTATATATATTCATAAGAAAATTTCTAAAATTCTCAATAAGTAACAAAATTTTTTTGTAACTATTGTAGTCTTTAATTATTAATATTAAAATATCAAGCTCACAAACATACACATATTATATATCTCTATAATTACGTACATATACCAATCAAATTAAAAAATATAGAAAAATAATTTTTAAAGCATTAAATTAATTAGAAAATATTGGGGTTTTACAGACAAGAGGAGAGCCAGGCTCCAGAGCAGGAGGAGTCTCCACCGACTACTTCCCCTGTCCAAGATGTATCAGGAGCAGGTCCATCAAAAGCTCCTAACGCACCAGAGGCAGGTCTATCTCGGGCTCCTACTACGGATAAGCAAAAACAGAAGGAGGTTCGCTTCGACAAACTTCTCTGAAAGGATCCGGCAATAGGGCCTATCAAGCCCTACAACTTCGATATTCTAGCACATCTAGCCAGCACTCCGGCTAGATTGTCACTTTTCGAGCTCCTCCGCCTCCCTAAAGAGACTCGAGACGCGCTCAGTGAAGCATTACAAAATGCCGAGTTCTTCTTTACTCAGGTTCGGCCACAAAAAGACGATCCCGTAGCTTGCTCATATTGCCACAGTATGGTCAAAGTAATTCCCAGTATCACTTTCACCCAGCAAGACATGTTGCTAAAGAATAACCGACACAATTGCCCCCGTATTATACAGGGTATGTCGGTGCCATTAAGGTCGATCGTATCCACATCGACCCGAGTTCTTCTCTAAGCATTATCCCAAGAAGACTCCTTCAATCTATAGGGATTCTGATGCATCGGTTGACAGCCTCGAACACAACAATCAGTGGCTTCAATGCAGAAAAGAACGAGCCTCTGGGTAAAATTTGCCTGAAGTGTCAGATTGGTGACCTCCATACTGAAGTAACTTGCTATGTCATCGATGCAGACATAAACTACAACATGCTGCTAGGACGACCATGGATCCATAACTACATGATTGTCCCTTCCCCCTACATCAGTGTATAAAGTATACGGCTAGCGATAGGACCGTCAAAATGGAGTTTGCTGATATTGACCCGTTCTGAGGACTTGAAGCCTACTGTAAGAATGCTGATCTGTACAAGTCAGTCCCCTGGGATGACGATAGAAATAATGATGATGATGGGGCAGAGACAGCCTCAGAAAGAGCAGCAGCGACCGAAGAACCTAGAGGTTCGACTGAAAGGAAGGCCTCCCAAAGTATCCGTGCCTCTCGTTGTTAAGCTTCGGAGCAGAGCTCTACCTTCGTCTCCAGTGATGATTGAAGATGGTCAGGAGCCGATACGATTAAGGCTACCCTAGAGGTCTCCAAGGCCAACCACGAAGGCACAGGAGTATGCGACTGCAGCCCCTTTAGTAGTCAAATTGAAAGGGAGGCGTCCTCCCCCTCCTCCCACAACAGCGCTAGTTCTCACTGATGAAGAGCTTAAAGACTACGTTTGTGCCAATATGGAGGCACACACTTTCAACGATGTAATCCCCCGGGATAAGATATCCCACTTTATTAACAGGAAGTTATCTTCGAACTACTCTGGTGCATGCTGGAACACCAAATATTTCCTAGAAAGCTCTCTGCGTAAGCTACAGACGCAGGTGACGACCGTTAACCATGTGAGCCGAGTTGTCCCTGCCCGGGGCTCATACTTTATAGTTCCAACCAGGAAAAAAGAAGAGGAATCCATCATATTCGGTCGATTGGAGCATCTGCAGCGAATAACTCTTAAAGACCCAGACCTTGACAGTGGCAAGATGCAGTTCTACCGCTACAATGTGCAAGCCAAAACCTCATCCAGAAGATGGGTTACAACCTGAACAGCAACAAAGGGCTTAATTATGGCAAGGGGCGGCGTCTTTCCTTACGAATTCATGTTCCAAAGGGAAAAGCTCAAAACTATTACCAACGTATCCGACGAGGGTTGGGGTACATTACACCTACTTCTACCTCAGAATGCTCAGAAGAAGAAGTCATGAGGCACTCACACTCTTCTTAGTCCTCCACTTGGGACTCTGACACCATCACCGGTCAAGTCTTTAAGAAGATGTTGTCTGCTAACGTGGCCTTTACAAGCTTAACCGTCGAAGATAATCAGCACAGGCGGTTACAAGAGTTAGAAGTGCTAGATGAAAAGCGCTTACTCACGCAGCAGAGGATTGAGCTTTACCAAGCTCGCATCTTTCGGGCATTCAACAAAAAGGTTCGCAAAAGATCATACCAAGTAGGCGACCTCGTCTTGGAAGTACGAAGACCAATGGTAATGACTCACAAGACGGATGGGAATTTCGAGCCCAAGTGGGAAGGACCGTTCGTCATAGAAACGGTATACTCTAACGGTGCTTATCGGCTAGCTAAGCCTAATGGTGACTTGCTAATGATGCCCAACAACGACAAGTTTATAAAAAAATATTACGTATGAAGGCGGAACCAGCATAGGCACCCACATCCCCTGAAAAGGGTGCCTATGAGTTCTAGTATGGGGATCTCCCTCTCTCTCCTATATATTCTCTCAAGTAGATGAAGCACTTCACGTCCATATTACCTCTGGATTGCTACTCTACACCTGGAAGTTGTGGCTACCATGTCCATATTACATCTGAGTAGTCGTTCTTCTCGCATCAGCTCTATGGTTATTTTTGCTGTCTAGAAAACAGTTCATGTCCATATTACCTCTGGATTGTTGTTCTATATCCTGACAAAGATTAAGACTACCACGTCCATATTACCTCTGGTCAGGCAAATCCCTGGTGAAGATTCCCTCTTTATTTTGAAGACCAAAGCAAAGGGGACATGAAAGCTTCTATATATAAAAACATGTGGCTACAAAGACCTATTACAGACTCTTCGTAGTTAAATACATAGAAGCAAAAAAGGCTAAAATTGTAGTACAAGCTCTCAATAGCGGGCGAGGCGGTAATAGAGCCAATCACTTCCTGGTTAAAAAAAAGATACCGCCCGAAGCAGCTACTGGCCCAAGCCGGGGATAAAGACCAGCACAGGACTCCCCTATCTATCCAGCTGGCCATGGGAGCAACCACAGCTATAGGCCTTGCTATTCTCCAGAATGGCAAGCAATCAAAATCTAAAAAACAAATGATCAAGATGCCATTGACGCCCGTGACATCCAGAGCGTGGGGATATCTCGAGATCCAGTGGTAGTTCTACTATGGCTTCTTCGGATGAAAAGGTTTTCCACCGACGGCCGCCTCAAGCAAACTCTAAGGTCTTCAGCAGCCGAGTGTCGGGCAAGCAAGGCCATTGTAGAAGTAGCTGAGTCTTCTCTTAGAAGGGGTAGTCCTTTATATAGACTATTCGTGTGGTCCAAGCACGAGCCAGATGTCGGTCAGAAGGAAGCTTACAAGCTAAGACAAAGCTCTATTCCATGTCAGATGATAGTACTATGAGTGACCGAAGGAACATGACTCTGAACCTCGTCTGCCAAGAGATTCACAATCCCTGTAAAGATACAAGAGGCTCCAATATAAAGAAGTCATCAGGAGCCCTTGCTCTGAAATAGTGACTTAGGATAACTAATGCTAAAGAGTTAGGCGTGACACCAGCCATTAACCAGCTCGAACAATCCTGCCACATATTCATGCTTTTGTTCAAAGTATCCTGAACTTAACTCAAGTTCGGGACACTTTGAAGGGGGTCTTGTAGAAGCATAATAAATCTTAGCTGATGACATCCCTTCGCCACATAGCAGATGATACAAAGGCTCAGCCCAAGTGCTAAAAAGACAAAATAGAAGATATGGAAAGAAGTCCCTTATGCGTCACGTCTACCAAAGTCTAGTACAGATACATCAAGACTACGCAAAAGGGACTAATTTTGTTCGTCTACAAAGGATCTGGTACAGATTCGGTAGAGCCTATAGGGGTCTACAAGGGATTCGATCTTCGTTAAAGCGTAGCCCTTCTTCTTCATGCCAGAAGATTGACCTCTATCGAAGCGTATTCTGGCCTTTTTATGGGTGCAGCCTCCCAGAAGTATATCAGCCACTTGGACAAAGCAAGCAGCTTCCTGAAGCAGTTATTGGATCGAGCCTTCAAAGAGCACAGCAGGTCGCGAAGCCCTGAATGGGAAGGACATAGCACAACCTGTGGCTCTTCGGGTTGGCTATCCACCCATGACCTAGATCGTCAGGAACTCGAAGATCCCCCAAAAGTCGCCCGGAGTTGAACTCCCTAAGAAGTGCATTTATATACGTCTTAAGGGCAGCGATGGCTCCTTCTACACATAGTTCTTCTATAAGAACATAGCATCTATAAATGAGAAAAACCTCAACCAGCAGCCAACTTATATAAGGTCAATCGCCGATCAAAGTTAAGTTTGGATCACGTATGGTAGTGAAGGATGCCAAGAAGAAGACAACAAATCCTCAGAGGAGAACTTCCACTTTTATAGGACCGAGAATGGCCAAGAGTGCACGTTGTGGACACACACAAAAAGAAGAAGAAGAAAACGCTATCTTTTCTTTTATTGGCGCAAGGCACCACAAATCGAGTACGCCTGAGAGATCCTGCGCTGAGGATCCCTGAGTACAAAAAAATTCTAGAGAATAGAACGATGGAGATCGAGCGACAGTTGCTCATTTACTCCGTTGATACTCCGATTACAAAAGTGGGAGAAAACCTAAGAAAATTGCTAACTCTCGGCTCACTGGCAAGAAGTGCAGCAATTTGGCTCTTGAAAATGCTCTCCGTTCTCTGTTTTGAAGATGGAGGAGGCCCCCCTTTTATAGTCGTTCTCGAGCTAGAATGATGTTATGCGCTCACATGAGGAAACATGCTAATTCTTATGTTGGCGCATAGTCCTGCTTTGGGTGCATAGGATATAGGCGCATACAGGCTGCGAGATCGTAGGTTGGTCGTGGTGTTGATGTAGTCGCATGCTTCGGTACACGACTGCTCGTGGAGACTGACGTGGCCATGTGCTTCGGTACATGTTTTGATCGTAGGTTTGTCTGAGTCAGGCTTAGGCGCATAGCCATGTCTCAGGCTATGTGCCCTCCTTTCGGGGGAGCTAGTCTTGGGTGCATGGAGCTACACTTGACTGGGCGCATGGAGTTACACTGACTGGGCGCATGGAGCTTCATTGAGTGGGCGCATAAAGTTATACTGACTGGGCGCATGGAGATTCACTTGTCTTGGGCGCATGGAGCTATATTTGCTAAAAAAATTCATGCTTCTACAGGACCCCCTTCAAAGTTTTCGACACTTTGAACAAGTTCGAAATACTTTGAATGAAGCATGGATCGTCTTCTCGCGAGGCAATGGTCGCATAGCACGGCCCTCTACTTGGGCGCATAGTATTTGGCCAGCTTGTCAGGGAGATACGACTGTTGAAATTTTCCTCGAAATTCGAACCGGCAGATTCATCGAAACAGAATTTGAAGCGATCCATCCTTTATATGTCGTCAACGTCAGCAAAAGACAGTCGCATAATATGCAGAGAGCTGGTCCTGGACGTGGGTGCATAGGCTGCAGTGGACGCATAAACCACAATGGGCGCATATAGTCTGTGGGCGCATAGGAAGCGGCCTGTGCCTATAAATAGAACCTGGGGGAGAGAGAAAGTTCATTATTCCTTTCTCTTTGAATTTTTCAGAAAAACTCTTCGTCTTCTTTCTTTGAGAATCATGTCTCCCAAGGCTGCCAAGAGATCTGCGAAGGTCAAGGGGGCAGCGTCGGGTGGCTTTCCTCCTGCGACAGAGTCCTCGACAGTCCAGGACCCAATTTTGGGTGAGGGCATGCTTCAAAAAACAAAGTCTCGAGCGTTAATTTTGGAATGCTCGGACTTTTCTTCTGCCTGGGCGCTTACGTCTAGGGCCACATACTTCTGTGAGCATTACTATACGCCCACAGATGTCATGCGCTAACACTGTGGTGTGCTATGCGCCCACGTATTGCCATGTTATATGCCCTTTAAGCTGTGACACATTATGCGCCCACTTATTGTCTGTGTGTTATGCGCCCACATGTCTTATTTTGGGCACATATTCCTTTGGGTGCATAGCCTTTTAGGCGCATAGAAGTCTTTCAGAACATAGTTTTTCCTGCGGTTTTTCTAAGTCTGACTGACTTTCTGCCCCCCTTTCATATTCTGTAGGGATCTGGCTGGCAAATTTCTCCAGGAATGGTATTGGCGATTCTGGACATAGTGAAGATGCGACACTTGACACCCACATCAGAGAGCACAGGACTCTTCATGTTTTGGAAGGGTTTTCATCAGATGGTAGGAAGAACGTTTATACATCGAAGAGTCGGACGGTAGTTGGTCATTACCGTAAAAGTTGTGCTTTCACGGCTCTTCAAGTAGGCAAAAGCAACACTAGGAATGTTGTTTTGAAGGTAAGGTCTCTTGAATAAATGGCCTCCGACGTCTGTCATATGGAGGAGAGGAGATCACCATTTGTAGATGTTTTAGCATGCTATATTTGCCCTCCTCCATGTAGCTTCTCGAAGGTTCAACAGCCTTATTTGCTTGCTCAATAGTAAAACATGACTTCCTTCGACGAAAGCGTGGTGCTGCCAAACTGACCAAGCTATGCGTTGCTGATGAGTAGCGGATTCTCTCTTCTTTTGGACATCAATGTAACATTTCACTTTTTATCTAGATGAAGAACCTTCTGTTTTGCTCATGAGATGTAGTCCTGTGAATGTAACTAATTTTGAATAACAAAATATATTCGCTCCATTCTTTGTTTGTGGTATCTGTCGTACTTGTATTAGAGAGGCAAATACCACAATTGTGTAAAGGGTATCTCGCTGGGAGACCCCTCTTCTCTCTTTTTTT
Organism: Iris pallida; assembly: GCA_029216955.1. NCBI lineage: Eukaryota > Viridiplantae > Streptophyta > Magnoliopsida > Asparagales > Iridaceae > Iris > Iris pallida. Next base: position 69,508 of record JANAVB010045057.1, read on the forward strand.
TGTTTAGATTTATTGCCCCTTTGTGCATCCAAAAATGCGAGCAAATAGATTGGAATGATACTTTCGTGAACCTATTGCCCTTTGACACACCGGTGGTACGGGTAATAGATTTGAAACGAAACCCAATAGAGGTAACTTGGTCGTGATAGGTTTTGTGATCATGATGCCCTAGGTTGGATACAGGCGTCATGTTGGAAGACAGAGGTAATATGGACGTGACACATGATAATCGGGAGCATTTTTGCCCTCTAGAGCAAAGCCGGGTATAAGGAGCGGGCTAACACTCCGAGCAAGGTCTTGAATGACCTGGAGGGTCAGGTGGCTAGGTTCCGAGAAGTCAAGCAACGGAGTTCGATATCACTGTTCCGCGCAGAGGACGAGGCTTTGACGACAGCTCTCGCGACGGAGAAGGCTACCTTTCAGGCAAGGAAGGACACCCTTGTTCAGGAGATTGGCGAGCTGGCTGACCAGTACAGCCATTTCAATGCTGCAACTGAGGCACATGCTACCTTAAAAAATTGGCTGGCTGTACAGATCACTGAGAAGCACAATCATAATACACAGATCAGGAACGAGATCGTCCAGTTGGAAGCTGATTTGAGGACGGCGTCATCTGAATTAGAGGATTATCTATCCCAGGCTGCCACGACTGTCACCGCTTCTGCCCGTTTAGAAGAGCAGCTGGCAAAGTTGGAGGGGGAGCATCAGAGTCTGATCCTTTTTGAAGATGAAGCCGCTCGCCAAGAGGAGGCACGGCGCCGAGCAACTACGAAATCTGAAGCCGAGATTGTTGCTCTGAGGGACATCATCAATCGCCTGTGCATCCCGTAGATTTTGTAACCCTTTTTTTTTGCCGTCAAGGCTCTTGAACCTTTTTTTTCCGTCTTTTGATAGATGTTTTAAGTACTCAATAAAGAATCTTTTTAGAAGTGAATGTGGTTTTGTTAAATATCGATGCTAGAGGTAATGTGGACGTAGCAAGGACATTTCTGATGGGTATTCTGTTGGGGAAATTTTATGTGGACCTATTATCCGTTTTATATTCGAATGATTCGAATATAGATAATAAGTTGAATGAAGCTGCTAGCAGAGGTAATACGGACGTAATAGCAGAGGATGTTCTATATCTGACCAGAGGTAATATGGACGTAGAAAAATATATAGCATTAGGGAGGAGTGGATAGTTCAGAGATAGTATGGACATGAATATCTTTGATGAATGCTTTGCTCAGAGGTTATGTGGATGTGGCAAAACATTTGATCATTCCGCTGGGGAAATAATTATCAAAAAATAATTCAGAGGTAATAGGGACGTGATTTGTTTTCGTCAAATCGAGTTTGGACGGAGTCAAAAACGGAAATAATTCCACTGGAAAAATATTTAGAGGACCTATTATCCAGGACGTATTCAAGACTCTTGAAATACGGATAATAGTTAGATAGTTTTTTTTATTTTGAATCATATAAACATCGTACTGTACATTTACATGACTGAACATATGTGAACATTATGTAAAAGAGGTTACACATAGTATTTCTTCAGGAACCTGCCGTTGATTGGCATAATGAGCAAGTCACCGTCAGGCTTGGTCAGCCGGTACGTACCGTTAGAATACACCGATTCTTTGACGAAAAGACCTTTCCATTTAGGCTAGAATTTCCTTTTTGTTTTGTGCGTCATGACCATCGGTCTTCTCACTGCTAGGACCAGATCGCCGACTTGGAAGATCCTTTCCTTCACCTTTTTGTTGAAATCCATGGAAAGGCGTACTTGGTATAGCTCAATACGCTGTTGAGCTAATAGGCATTTTTTGTCTAGCGCTTCAAGCTCTTGGAGTCGCAGACGGTAACCCTCTTCAGTAGTCAGCTCGCTGGCTAGGGCTACCCGAAGGGAAGGGATCTGGATTTCTAAGGAAAGAACGACTTCGCTCCCATAAACCAGAAAGAATGGCGTACTGCCTGTTGGAGTTCGGACCGTTGTACGATAGGCCCATAAGCATTCCCCGAGCTTCTCGTTCCAATCGTGCTTATTTGAAGACACAAATTTCTTGAAATATTTTATGATGGTTTTGTTGAAGGCTTCTGCTAGCCCGTTAGCCACTGGATTGTATGCAGTAGAGGCTACGTTCTGGATTCGATTCATGTCGCAGAACCGATAAAATACATGGCTTGTGAATTGTGGACCATTATCGTCGATGATCCTGCGAGGTAGGTCGAAGCGGTAGATGACGTGATGTTTGATAAAATTGATCACGTTTGATGTCTTCACTTCGGTGAGCGGTATAGCTTCCGCCCATTTGGAGAAGTAATCGGTTATAACTAGGATGAACCGATGTCCTTTGGAGGATGGCGGGCTGATTGGTCCTATGACGTCCATGCCCCAGGCTTCAAATGGTCAAGATGCTGCCGTCGGGTGTAAAAACTCTGAAGGTTGATGAATGAAATCAGCGTGTAACTGGCTAGCTTCACACTTCTTTGAATATTCAACAGAATTTGCTATCATGGTGAGCTAGTAATAACCTATTTGTCTGTGGCAGTCTTATAATTTGGGGCCTGGTTGATGTGCACCACAAACTCCATCGTGAGCCTCCCGGAGTGCATGCTTGGCCTCTGTGTCTGATAAGCATCGTAACAGTAGCCCGTCATAAGAGTGTCGGTACAACATCTTGGTAGCTGTGTCATAGTAAAATTTGAGGGATCACCTTTGGATAGATTCTGCTTCCTTTGGGTCTTCGGAGAGGATTCCATAGACAGCGTAGTCTATGAAGGGAAATCTCCAGTCTTTATTATCGACGTTTGTTTTTGCTGCATAACTGTGATGAATATGTAAGGCATCTTTCACACAGAATAATTCTCGACCAGATACTGTGATCGACTGCTGAGTATTGGTAGGAACGGTCAAGGAAGCAGCAAGACCGGCTAGAGCATCTGCTTCTATATTCTGTAGTCGAGGCACGTGCTCGATGAAGAATCCAGCAAAAGTAGAAGCCAGCTCGATTGTTGCTCTATGGTAGGGGATGAGATCTTCGTGGCAAACTTCATAATCCCCACGGACTTGACTAACTATTAGCTTGGAATCGCCGTAAGCCTCTAGATAGTCAACTTCCAGTTGCTTCGCCAGTTGCAGGCCGATTAATTAGGCATTATATTCGGCCACGTTGTTGGTGCGTGGTTCCACGAGAGAATATGCATGGTGTATAACCAGATGATCAGGTGACTCGAGCACGACACCTACTCCAGCCACGATATTTCCTTTAGGTCCTGTTCTTGATGCGCCGTCAAAGAACATTTGCCAAATGGGGATTTCTTCAGTTGCAGTATTAGACTCCACCACTTCGTCGAGGATTTCGTCGTAGAGTTTGGACGATTTTGGCACCGGATGAGCTGCTAGAAAATTAGCTAATGCTTGGCCTTTTACTGCCTTATGAGGAACGAAGATCATATCGTACGGAGTCAACAATATTGCCCATGTAACTAAACGAGAATTGAGAGAGTCCGATTTTGTCATGAGTACTCTGAGAGGGTTGACATTAGATATAATATGGATAGTCTGCCAGACACATAGTGGCGTGTCTTCTGGATAGAAAATACTAGTGCGAGACATTCCTTCTCCACCGGTGTGTAGCTGTGCTCGGCACCCACCATTGTGCGGCTGAGGTAGTAAATTGCCTGTTCATGGCCGCCTTCGTTCTTCTGAGCTAAGAGGGCGCCAAGGAAAAGATCCATAGTGCGACATATAGTAAGAAGGGCTTCCCCATTATTGGAGCAATAAATACTGGATGGCCTGTAAGATACGCCTTGATGTCGTCGAATGCACGTTGACATTGTTCAGTCCAGACGAAAGATATGCCTTTCTTCATGAGCTGAGTGAATGTTTGACACCTTTCATAAAGGTTCAAAATGAATCATCTTATATAGGCTAGCCTTCCTTGTAGTCCGTGTAGCACTTTGAGGTTTCTTGGAGGGTGTATGTCGAGAATAACCTTCACTTTCTCCGTGTCCAGATGTATACCCTTTCTCCACAGTTTTGCATAAATGATCACAAAAAATTGTGTTCATGGCTCGCTGGTATGTTGCCCCTACATTTTTCAATACAAAGGGCATCATCGTATAGCAGTATACCCCCAACGGTGTTCGAAAATATGTGTGCTTTTCATCGTCGAGGAACATCTTGATCTGGTTGTAGCCTAAGAACCCATCCATGAACGACATCCGCTCGAAGCCGCAAGTATTGTCGATCATTACGTCAGTGATCGGTAGAGGGAACTCGTCTTTCGGGCATGCAGAATTCAAATCACGGTAGTCGATACAGACTCAAACTTTTTTATTCTTTTTTATGACTGGAACGATGTTGGCAACCCAGTCCGGGTGTTGTTCTTCGCGAATGAATCCACTAGCAATGAGCTTCTCGACTTCATTCTCGATGGCTTCCATGACGTCTGGTCAGAATCGTCGTTGTTGCTGCTTCACTGGCTTAGCTTTAGACGAAATGTTCAGGCGGTGCACGGCGACTTTAGAGTCCAAGCCTGGCATGTCTTCATAGCTCCATGCGAAGATGTCGATGTATTCTCTTATAAGCTGTATAAGAGATTGGCGTTCATTACCAGATAGGCTTTTTCTGATAAAGATTGGTTTGAAGGATGCTTCATCTCCTAGATTGACTTGGATGACTTCGTCTTCGGTAGGTGGTTCACGTTGTTCGAAGTGTAGCTCCCACCTAATGTCCATCTTTTGAGCCCATTGTTCGAGTTTGATTGATTGGACATCGTCTGTAATTTGGTCGGCGGAAACCATATTGATGGACAGAGTTTCTTTGAACATGTCGCCGATGCTGGAGTCTGAGTCAGAAGAATGAGAATAACGATCTGCTTCATTATCTGATCTTTAGGGAGTTGTTGGAGGAGAGACATAGCCCAAACCAACACAGCTTCGTTGGTAGTAGTTCTCGGGTTTGCCGGAGGGAGCAAAGTGTCGTATTGGCAACCGTCGTCCTCGGCCGTAATTTAGCCCTTTGTCCCTTTTGATGTCATATTCCATATTCTGGATGATATTCGTGGCCTGCCAACTATACCGAAAAAGTTGCATTTTTTTGGAGTCATAATCAGCTTCTGTGTTGTGCTTGGAAGAAGTAGAGTCTGGAACGAACTTTCTCTCGCCAATTATACGACCGAAGATGATTAACTCTTCATCTTTATTTCTGGCTGGAACGATGAAGTAGAGGATATCTTCAGGGTAAACTTTTTTTCGCAGGTGGGGTGTTGTGACCGGCAGACAAAGGTGTGGTCCTATGCCGTTCTCTAGAGCGTATATCGTATCTATGTAGTGGTTTACAGATTGATAGACATCGAAGTAATTCAAAGATAAACCTTTACTAAGGAAATACGCAAATTCTTCTTCAGGGATAACATCATCCGCTGAAGGTACATTATTATGAGTATTGATATACTCATTGAGAGAATCATCATCTGGAAGAGGAGCCACAGTCTTGGACAAGTTCACCATGTAGGGTAATTCTTCAAGATTGGGAAGACGAGCATTAGTAGGTTCCTCCCAGGGTGTCTTGCTGAGAGTAATGGTCAATGGTTTGACCTTATCGGAGTTCTTTTTTTCACCCAAATTGTGAGAGGCTTCGGAGTACTTTTTAGAGTAGTACATCCTTTGACTTGGATAATCAGGGGACCATCTTTGGAGGATGGGCTAGCTCCAGCTTCATTACCGTCATCCTTGGGGGGTTGAGATTGGTAAAGTACCGAATCTCCATAGTAAGCTCCGATGCCCTTGAAAGGATCGACATCGGCAAACTCCATCTTTACGACACCATCGTTGTTGACGTACTTGAAGCACTAGTGAGGAGTGGAAGGAACGATCATGTTCTCGTATATCTATGGACGTCATAACAAGACGTTGTAGGATACATTGGCATTAATCACATAGCAGGAAACCTCCGTTCGGAGATCACCAATCTGACATTTGAGACGGATCTTGCCCAGCGGATGGCTTCGACCAGCATTGAATGCTATGATAGTTATGTTGGTTGCGGATAGCTTCTGCAGAGGGATTCCCAAAATTTGAAGCAAACTTCTAGGAATGATGCTGAGAGAGGATCCTGGATCGATGTGCTTGCGGTCCACCTTAATCGCCCCGATATATCCTGTATAGTACAGGGGTCTATCATGACGATTATTTTTGAGTAGCATGTCCTCCTGTAAGAAGGTGATGTTGGGCACCACTTCCATAGTACGTGGCAGTAGGGACAAGAGACTGGATCTTCAGTGGGAGCTTTGACTTCAGCGAGGTAAGAGTCGGCATGTAGCAATGCCTTACTTAGGGCCTTCCACGTTTCTTTGGAGAGTCGCAATAGATCGAAAATAGACAACCGGGCAGGTGTATTGGCTAGCTGAGCCAGTATATCAAAGTTGTAGGGCCGATCCATGCCTTCGAGAGCTGGCATCTTTTAAGATTTATCAAACCGCGTCTCCTTCTGCTTGGATTTGTTCGTGGTTTGAGGCTTGGACGGGCTGGCTTCTGAGCTTGTGGGGGCAGCATGAGCTTGAGGAGGTACTGCTTCTTCTTGTGCAGGATCGTATGTCCGAAGATAAGGCTTCCCCGATCGAGTCTCGCCAGATAGAACCTCGTAGATGGGGGAGGATACCATATAGCATGGCTTGAGTTTCTTGCTCTTTCTTGCTTTTGGAGGTGCTACCCCCTGCGTCACTTCTTGGACAAGGTCTGGGTAGACCCACATGATCTCGCCACGTTCAGTTGTGAGTGGGACCAAAGTCGAGTTGCGAGCTGGTGGTAGGTTGATGACTTCTATTGCCGCCTTGGGGATCGGGACCACGCCGTCTGGGACTTCTGTTGGAGGAAAGTCGCCAAACTGAAGAGAGATCATGTTAGCAGATACGACCTTGTCTTCAGCTTCAAGGTTGATCACTTGACTGTCGATAAGCTGTTGTATCTTCTTCTTTAGGGCGATACAGTCCTTGGTGGAGTGATGCATATACTGATGATAGAGACAGTACTTGGGATCATTGAGTTGGCTCGCCTCTGTAGGACGTCATGGTGGAGGCAATGTCAGCTTATTACCCTTCGTCAATGTGTGGAAGATGGTGATGACATCGTCTTCGTCGAAGGAAAAAGTCTTCTTAGGCTTGTCGGAGGTGCCTTGAGAATTGGAAGATCCTTTTGATGTGTCAACTTTCAGGACTTCTTTCCCTTTACCCCCACGAACAGGGATTGTTTGAGGATGCTTGCCCTTGTCTTCGGATTTGGGTGTCTTCAACCCAAGTAGTTACAAGATAGGAACGTCATTCTCAGCAGCATTAGCGGCCCCAATGAAAGCGGGCCATGTATCATACTTATGTATACCCAGGCAAAACTTTATTGTAGGAAGGAAGTTATGTCGACAAGTATCCAAAAGTTCTGAGTCTGGTACTCCGAAGGGCATCTTCAGTACTAGCCGCCTGAAGCGTTCGATGAAGGCAATGACAGACTCAAGCCTCCTTTGCTTGGTCTCAATGAGTGTGGACATGCTAACATGCATGCCGCTCTCGTAAAACCTGTTGAGGAACATCCTCTCCAAGTCTTTGAATGAATTGATACACCCGTCAGACAGACTGCAGAACCATTCGAAGGCTACCCCCTACAAGGTACTAATAAACAGCTTTGACAGAAACGGATCATCTCTAGACAAGTGCAGAGTCTGCGTGTTGAAGTACGTCATGTGCTGACGAGGAGAAGTCAACCCGTCAAATGAGTTCAGCGTCAGCAGTTTGTAGTTAGGAGGAAAAGTAGCGTTCTCCCACTGAGGGATACGGTTGAGATATCCCTATCTTCTGAAGCTCGTCTTTGTGCGTGATGGTGTCGCGACGAGCGACCAAGAAATCAATTTTATTATGTTGATTGAGCAAGTGTTGGGAAACGGCTGTTGAACGGTTGTCAGATATTGTTGGCAAAGGACCACCCCCGACATTCATAAGATTTGGAGGAGGCACAACAGAATGATACTCCTTTTGTAGTGAAGGAGGGTTGTTGCTGTGAGCCGAACTAGCGTGGGCCGAGACGTTCTGTTGAGGTGGAGGAACAGTCCCAGCAGCTTGAACCGCTATGATGCTGGTAAGCATATCAGTAATCTTGGCAAATGCTGTTTCAAGACCCTCTAGCCGTTTGCTAGTCTGATCACCGGCTTCTTCAGGTCTTTCTCCGTCCGTTATGTATGTAGATAGCATACGAGGATGAACAGAGGAAGCAGTACAACTGGTGCTGATACTGTCTGTCTTCGAGTGGATAAGTCCTTCATCTTCAGGTAGAGCAGGTAGATAGTCGCCATCAGATTTAGAGGGATCATCTGTATGTCCTAAAAATCAAGTTGTATCTATCAAATAGGCAGAGAAGTTTCAATTGCGCACCCTTCAAATGAACTGCACTGGAGATAGATTGTGCTGCAAATCAAATGCGCAAGCTGAACTGCGCTACCACCCGAGCGCGCTACGCTGACGTGGCAACGCCATCATTACCTGACAGAGATCAGATTTTTTGACAGCCTGACAGCCCAAAAAACGAGGAGTCCCTTCGTTTCTTGTACAGCACAGTGCTCGAGAATAGCTGTACAATCTCAGCGCAGTTTGCCAGTCCAACCTCAACGTAGTTTGACCCAGCCCGAGTCCCAGCGCTATCCATTGAAGCGCAGTCTGAAGCTAGCGCTATTCGGTTAGCGCAATTCATCAAATAACTGACATTTATAACGTGGCTTACATGCCATCAATTGCTCGCCACGTGGTAACCGTCTGTACACGACCAAGCGCATTTCAATCAAACAATACCACGCGTCTGAATACAGTTAGCCCACGATCGAGCAACTGTCCAATAGGCCAGCGCAGTTTACAGTCTGCGCAGTCTGTCGCCAACGCAGTTCATCATGCGCAATCCAGAATAACTACAAAATAGTTATTTCTAAAACTCTATAAATAGAGTTTCAAGTCCTTCATTAAGGGGATCAGATCGTAAGATCATCAGAGAGATCAGGAGTTCTTGTCCAAGTGCTGCTGCATTCATCAGAGGCTATCATCTTCAAAGTTCACATCGTCCAAGGGATAAAGCGATCGTCTTCAGATCGGATTCCTATAGTTGTACTTTCCCAGAATTCATTGTACTCTTGTACTATTCTTTAAAGTTTGTGAAATAAAGATTTTGTTTTTGCAAACAAAATGACGACTCTGCTGGGGACAACTTTCTCCTCTGACGAGGAAGTGACAACTCAATGTGACGTTGCATTTATCGGAAAGACGCAGAAGACGCTGGTTGTGAAGGTCAACCAGACTGCCTATGAAGCGATGATCAACTCTAGGGCTATTCATCGCACGGTGGCCTCTGCCAAGAGCAAGGTCCGCTCAGTGTGGACTCCGAAGTCCTCTGCGCAGTCCTCTGCGCAGTCCTCTGCGCAGCCTACTGTATCTGCTGCCAAGGAACCAGTAACCACTTCTGTCCTTGCGCAAAATACCACTTGTGCTGCTAAAGTGCAAGCCAGAGCTTCAACTGCCCAGGCGCAGTGCACTGCTCCTCTTGCCACAGTGCAATCCACAACTTATGCTGCTATGGTAAAATGTAAGACCCCTCTCCCTCTGGCGCAGTTGGCAACCTGCTTCCCTCCTGCGCAATCCACCACTCCTTCGAAATGAGCGCAACTTAAGCCCTCTGTGACCAAAGCTTCACTTTCTACTTCTTCTGGAGCACAGGTTGCACTCTCTGCTGGTTCTATGGCTAAGGAGCCATCTGTCATCTCCTCTAGAAGGCAAATTGCTGCTTCCTCTATTCCAGCGCAACCCAAAGGGAATAGTCTTTTGACTACTCTCCCTTATTCTAATAACAAAGGGAAAAGCCCTGTCCCTCTTTCAAAGCCTCCTGTTGTTCCTGCGCAACCCACAGGGGGTAGTCTTTTGACTGCTCCTCCTCCACCTCAGAATAAACGGAAAGGCCCTTTGGTCTTTTCTCAATCTTCCCTAGTTCAGAATCTGGAAAATAACAGAGGAAAACGCTCTTTAGCTAACCCTTCTTCACAAAATAAAGGAAAATGCCCTTTGGTCTTTTCTCAGTCTTCTCCGGTTTTTACCGCAGAAGATCCATCTGAATGTGCCTCGGCACTAAACAGTACAAAAACTCTCCCTGCTAAAGGGAAGAATATTGATCAGAGAGGCATCTTGCCTACTCCAGTTGCACACTTTCAAGATCTCCCAACTCTTCGAATATCCCGCTCAAAACAGGGGAAATTGCTAGTATCTCAGACAGAGGCACCTGGGGGTGAATTTGTCGATTTACAGACTTATCTTAATAGACCAGCTTCTATAAAACGCAAGCAACCGATGCCAAAGGCGAATTTCCATCAGAAGCACACTTCCAGGAGAAAAAATTCCGATACCTATGCTAACAAAGTGAGTACTTCTCTGTATACTCATGGGACAAAGCATCTGAAGAATCAGAATCATGTTCTGAATGTCGTCAAAGAATATATCCCTGATCTCCGGGAACATCTTAAGCAGAAGCGGAATAACACTTCAACACCGCCGATACAACTACTGGAACGTCATTGTAATCATAAGGTGGTTATCAAGTGTTGTTGCCAGAAGACAAAACGATCTGTCTTCGATCGTTTAACTTCTGAACAAATGTCCGAAGACGAAAACGAGGTGTTCTATGCCTCTGTAAACATGGCTTCTCGAGACACCGGGGGTAGGAAGTATTCAAAACACGGCAAACCCCGTAAGCCCAGTCAACGATATCTGGATTTACTCCATGAATCTTCTGAAGGGGTATTCCAACACACCCGATCACGAAGCCGAGACACAATCGATCAAAGGAATCTTCTCCAAGATCCTTCTGGTCACTTCTCTATTTCTCATTCAGGGGATGATTCTTTCTCTGATTATGACATATAGTGAAAGCTCTGAACAGACAGTGTCTTCTACTGTACCCAGAGAAGTGTCAGCCTATGTTGTTACTGAAGATCCAGACGCTTCTAGTTCGGCTAGTCAAGAGCAACAAAAAGTCGCACTGGAAGACAAATTGAAAACTATGGCTGAAATGATCACAAATATGCATGCTGTCTTTGTAGCTCAACATACAATACCACCAACTATACCTGCTGTCATTCCTGAGATTATAGCATCTTCGGTACCTGTCAATGCAAGTCTGGGGGTACCATCTCCTCCTGTAGCCTCAATACCTATTCAAGTTACACCTAGTCATTCAGGACTGGGGGAGTGCTTACCATGCTGTTCCTCCTCCTAATACGGTAAGCCAGCCCATTACTCTTCCATCCTCGGGAGATGCTAATGAGGCTATAAAACTTCTATGAACTCGGTTCAAGGCCTTCAAAGAGAAAGATGGTCTGCAGAGGCTGGGAATCAAACAACCTTATCCGGTTGAATAGAAGGAAGTCCCATTCCGCCTAAGTACAAGATTCCTACTATCACGCTGTTTGACGGCAGCACTTCCCCGAGTCAGTTCATTAACATTTCGAGGTAATGTCTGTCCAGCTCCAGCCAAGTGATGCTCTTCTTACCAGAGTCACTACAACAGAAATACCTTTTAATGACGGCTAAAAACCGTCATTAATGACAAACCATGACGCTTTTTTTCCAAAGCAAGCGTGATAAAAACGGGTGTTATAAATGTTTTTTTAAAGCGTCATAAATAAAAACGTCATGAATATGATGAGTTTCTGCTACACTTATTTTCAGCGTAGTTTGAAAGCGTTATGAATAAATAATCTGTATAGACTTAATTCAGCACATTTATAACGCTCAATTCTGCACATTTATATTACTTTCCATAAAATTATAGATCAATGCTCAATGTTGCTCAATTCAATTTCAAAATAATCATTTTGAACCATATTCACAAGAACACATCTAAATGTTATAGAGTACCATTTAATCCATTTACAAATATATACATAATATATATCACCATCTTCATTACATTTTTTCAAAATAGGACATCCAAATACATATATTTACAACTACTACTAGTAAGTAGACCCTCAAAACTATTAGTACATTGGCTTCAACTTTGAGCACATCAAAACTGTCGGCATCACGTAGCAAAATCCTGAAAAAGATTAAAAAAATATTACCAAAAGACCACCTCATGTCTTAAGAGTTGGTACCAAGTTTCCAACAGAAACTAGCAATTGAGGATCATGTAATAAAATACTTTTATATACATTGAATCTAAGAATACATTAAAATACCTACCTGTAGTAATAAACAGTCCACTCAAAGAGTGAAAGAAATAGGCCACTCAAAGAATGCAATCAAATGTGAGGCATGACAGATGAGGTAGCTACTTGAAACTTTGTTGAAAGGGTTACAACTCAAAAGTATGAGCAACTTCTGCACATTGATGAGCCACCAAGTTAACACCGAAGTGCATGCTAATAATGCTAATTATATTTCAGGAAAACTGAACGGGTAAATAAAATTTCCTAAAAGTATATACATGGCATATAGAAACATATGAGCAAGTCCTATATAGATGCAACATCTCCACAAATATGCTTATTCAAACATAAACTACACATTAATAGTAAAACCAAAAAATTACTACCACCAAGTTGATACTATTATGTTGTCCTAAGGAATTTCTAGAATTCTCAAAGCCCTTCAAGAAATGGCACATCTCTAAGGATCATAAACAAAAAGCTATTCTAAATTACCAAGAAAAGATTATAGAAGAAAACCTTAGCTTTCCTGTTGGCAAGCGATCAACATTATAATTTATAGCTAATTTCTCAGCCATATCGCCTAATGCAACCTGCCAAGTATCAACAATTAATTAGAAAGTCTATGGAACATAAATAAAAGTACCTAAGAAACTGGTAGTAGTAATTCAAGAATTGGTTTACCTAAGAAACTTATATTCGAAATGAAGCATTTCCACAACTAAATGAAGCATTTCCACAACTAATTAAACACAAATTTATATTCAAAATTTTTGCGAGTCACGATGGCTTGTTAGGCATACCCAGG